>OZ012661.1:41719901-41767493 GCA_963942545.1 Oxycera nigricornis | reverse complement strand
GTATGTTGTTGGATGTGTTTGTTTAATTTTTTTGTATTGAATAATTCCAGTTTGGATGCAGGCTTTTTCAAAACAAGTTAGTGTTTACTTGTTTGTACATAACTGTCCCCTTGGTAATTTGTTTTGGATGTGGCATTTACCATACTATACACTGTTGATAGAAGGCACACTTCATTAGAAAAATTTACATCCACAAGACGCATGTTTATGGTGCGATGTTACATTCTATTGTATTTACTTATCAGTGTGCTAAGAAGCAACGCAGTGATAGCCCTATTTCATACTCAATGTCTTTCGCATTATGTTTTTTCAGAGTTCTATTGAATCTTCATACAATGGAAACATCCAGGGAGGTATAAATGAAGTAGTGGTTAACCTCGTATTTTTTTGACGTTGAAATATTTTGTTAAAAAAACTTTCCCGTCATCTATTTGCAAATTTTTAGGAATACGTTTCTGACTTAGGACCATGCCCATAGTTTTGATACTTCGGTACCAGTTTTCTTTTTGATGTAGTATGCCCAAGCATACTTTGGGAACGTATCTATTACTGCTAGAAAAAATCAATTACCTGTTTTTCGAAGAATAAGAAGTCATATGTTCCAAATCTACTTGTCATAAGTGAACTATACATCTTATAGTCACACGATAATGTGGAAAGTTCTTGCGAAGAGTCTTATGAATCTCATTAACCACTTTTTTTACTCATCTCTCTAAACAAATACGTATATCCGGGAAACATCGCAGCGCTCATGAAAATAAATAAGAAATGACTAAACACCCTCAGAGCTATTTTTTAGTAAAAGTAACACTAGATACAAATGATACACTACGATTTCGTTTAAACATATTGAATAAAAAGTTTTAAATATATCATTGCTCATCTTATAGTTTGAAGAAAAACAGTGATATCACGAATAAAACAATTAAAAGACAACAAGCAAATGCTGTTTGTTCTTAGAAATACAAACCCGTGTTTAAGAAAGGCAATACTGAATACAACCAATCCTGAAGTGAAAAACACTCTTTGTAAAATCAATTACATTACAATATTAAGTTATCATTCACCATCCGGAAAAATTGTCACACGGTTGAGTAAATATAAAAAAACACTTCAACGTAAAGTGTAAATTCGGCAAGGTGTACTTTCAGATGTGTTCGGCTCATTGATTAAAAAATCTGCATAGAAATAACAGTCCTAATCAAATACTTCTATTTTCTTCGGGAATATAGATATGCAAGTTAGACTTGTCTTCAGGAAACTTAACAAAAAAATAAAACGATTGATTTTACGAATGCGTTTATTCCACTTCAATTATTACAATGAGAACGCTTACAGCTAGGCGCTTACATTTATTTATACTATTGGTGAAAAATGCAACTTAAGACTAAGCAAAATACATAATTGCAACAATTCAACATTGCAACACCTAGTTCAATGTGCATCGGAACAGGTCGCGATGTTGTTCACCTGTTGGACGAATTGCACAATTGGCAATATGTTAAATGTAGGTCAATTGGCTAATGTACTTGGCTTTGATGGAAGGTAAAAGGGAGTGCGGGGCAAGGGGGAATGTGATAACTCCTCCCTCCTTAAAAATCTGTGTCCCACAGATTAGAATTGTAACTTAATGGGATCCGGGATAGAGCAAGGTAGACTAGCTTCTAGTTTAACTGGGGGGCTTTACTACGTAAAAAGAGATACAAGATGACAGCTAGTGATAGAATTAAAATTAAAATTACAGAGTCGGAGGCAACAGATACAATATTGTAGGGTATTCCTAGTCCCGAACCCAAAAATATCCCATACACAACAATTTCCCTCACAAGCTTTTATAAGATTTATTACATAACCTAACAAACCAACCAAATCGATCCCAATACATACACCAAATGAGTCTTTGATAATTTCCCTTTTACTCAAACTACCCATGGTAAACGGTTCATACAGAGCATTGATCCAAATAATCAAATTGGGTCAAAGCAACGTAAACAATACTGGATGCGACGAATTCCGTGGGAACGGAATTGAACCATGATCGATTGGTTTAGATAACTTAACATAGAACTAGAGTAGGGATTTTTATTCAATAAGCAATTTTTATTGTATTAGCATAAGCAAAATTCGTAAATAAAAGAACGAGTTGGGTTTATGCTCAGCCTCAGTTTTATTCTACAACGTAGAACTATAAGTTGTTTTTAATTAAGCGACATTGCCTACCAGCGGCAAAGTTCACAAATTTGAGTAAAGGAGCAGAAACTGCCTTTCACTAATTGGCAGATAACGAATTGCCTCTCATCTTGGCAAATTCAATACTTTAGAAATACCGGCTGCCTGTCTACTCGGACTGCGCCAAATATGCGGCATTCTAACAGATGCCTGTAGGTGTTACAGAAATCAGTCCCGACCTTCTATTGTACTAATTCCCGTCTTTAAATAAAGGAAGACCATCACTCTGGAAGAGTACATCCGAAGACGAGATCACGAAGACAATTCATCCAATGACCAAACAATTCATCATCAACGTACATTACATGGCGATCCTGCGACCCACGATCCTGCGACCCACGATCCTGCGAACCACGATTCTACGACCTCGATCTAGAAGAAGGCGAAATCACAGAGATACAGTCAGACGAGGGGTTCCATGTTAAGTTCGAGAAATGCCTGATCCTCAGTGGAAAAATTAGAAAAGAACATCAACAAGAGGAGTACGTACCGATGCCAATACAGCAAGCGCCTAAAGATGATCCGACACCGTTACCTGGACCACGAAGACGAAACATTCGTGAATTTATAAAGAGGCCAGCCGAAGACCAGCCTAAGATAGAAAAATTAAAGCGACGACGAAGAGGAGGAAAAGCATTTAACCAACGAAGAGAAAAAGCAATACTACATCGTCTACTTCACATATCGACAGGAGAAAATAGAATTAACTTCTCAAATAAGTTAAATAGTTTTAAAAAAAATAATAACGTTATAATCAAGTATAAATAGTAAATAAAATATATAAATTAAATACAAAATGGGCAATAATTGTAGCACAAACTCTAATGTACTTATAGAATACAAACAAACCATAAGTACCACAGTAATATTTTCTATCATCTTAATATTTTTATATCTTTACAATAGCAAACAAAAGAAATATGCTAGGAAGATAGTTGATAGAAACATTTTAGCAAACAGGATTAATGTTTAATCAAATACATAGACAATTCACAGATGCCTGCAAGCAAAATAAAATTGCTTTTAGCCGAATTACAGACTATTTTCTCGAATTTGAAAAAAACTAAAACCTACACGGTCAAAACGCTAAAAGAAAAATTAGAATCAGTAATAGAAATTGAAAATGAATGTATTAATCTTTTCAGCCAAATAGAAGAAGGCACCGAACTTGATCTCAAGTCATTGATATCCAAGACTTGCAAGGCACTAACTTCAGCATTAATTGAACGATTAAACGCGGAAAATATCACAGTAAAAATAAAAGAAGAAATAACTTATACTGCAATGGCAGAGTTTAATATTGACACTGCCATCAAAACAATACCGAACTTCGACGGTAAATTTTCTGAGCTAGAGACTTTTCTAATAGTAGTTAAACTCATCGGTAAAAGACTTTCACCAGAAGGAAAAACAGAATTACTAAATTTTGTCGTACATGTGAAACTTAGTCCAAATGTTAGAACGTCACTGAATACCTCAGACATTACAGAATTAGAAAATTTTGAAATAGAACTGAGACAAAAATACAAAAACCCGAAAACTATTCCGCAGGTGCATACACAATTGTCTACAATCACACAAAAACGACTACCTATTTCTGTCTACAAAGACAAAATATTGAATTTAGTCAATGAGCTAAATCAGCTTCAAATATCTGAACTAGGTCCAAACCCAATCCAGGCTGCAAAACAAGCCATACAAAGCGTAAATGATACATACGCATTAACAGTGTTCAAACATGGTCTGAACGACCAAATAAGGGAAACAATATTCGCTGCAAGACCTAAGAATCTAGGTGAAGCAATTTCACTTGCCACAGAAGTTGAGAGTACCGCAACGCAGCAGAATAGTGTTTTACATATAAACAGATATGATAAGTATCCAAACAATAGACATAGAAATAATACAAACAGAAATGGTAATAACACGAAAAATTTCGGCCATAGACCTCGTGAATACTTTCAAAACAGTCAATACAAGAACAATCGAAATTATAATAGTAACAGACAAGGCCATAACCAAAGTAACAATTATAGAAATTTTACCCGCGCTAGTAATGCCCGAACAAATAGAAATCTCAACTACCCTAGACATGGTGATAACCACACCAACAGAAATCATTCAAATAACAGTAATACTAGGAGAATACGTATAATAGCGGACCAGGGAAACTTAACAGCTTCCCGAAAGGAATTAAGCAGCCTCCCGGAAGAATAAAAGTAAATAATGCTAGAAATCATGTAGATAACAAAATAAACAAAATATATAGGATTACGGGTATCAGCACTAATTATGTAAACATTTATAATAACAAGGAGAATAGAAACCTGAAACTGCTAATAGATACAGGTGCAGACATATCAATACTAAAAAGTAATAGTTTAATTCGCAAAAATATCAATATTCAACACGAAAATAAATGCAAACTTACGGGCATAACAGAAGAGACTATAATGTCTCTGGGAACAACCCAACAACAATTTATCATCGACAATGAAATGATAACGAATACTTTTCACATAGTAGATGAGGACTTTCCAATTGAAACTGACGGTATATTAGGAAGAGATATACTCAGTAAATATATGTGCAAAATAGATTTCGAGTCCTATACAATTACCTTTTGCATCCTTGACAAAGACTTTACAATACCGATGTACACAAGAAAAATAAATATGGCACATGTTGTCATCCCGGCTAGAACTGAAGCCATGATACCGATTGAAATCAATAGATCCGAAGACAGCATTATTCTTAACAATGAGATACAAAATGGAGTATTCTTAGGAAACTGCATTATCCCATCAAAAGGTATATGCCACGTTAAAGTACTCAACACTAACGATTACGGCATAACACTTACAAATTTCAATTTAGAAATAGAACCTCTGAAAAATTATAATATTCTAACAACAAATCAAACTTTCGATAATAAGCGTTTAAAACGGCTATTAAACATCATAAACACAAATAGCTTAGATGAACAAGCAAACACGAGCTTGCTAGATATTATTGAACAATATCAAGATGTTTTTCACCTTGAAGGGGAACAATTAACTAAAAATAACTTTTACAAGCAAATGCTCAATACTACTGACAATACTCCGGTATACATAAAGAATTATCGATTACCACAAACACAAAACGAGGAAATACAAAAACAAGTTCAAAAGTTGGAGGATAACGACATAATAGAGCCTTCCATAAGCCCATACAACTCACCATTGCTAGTTGTACCAAAGAAAAGTTCTGATGGCACTAAGAAATGGAGACTTGTTGTTGACTTCAGAAGGTTAAACGACAAGATAGTCAATGACAAATTCCCATTGACGAGGTTGGAAGATGTGCTCGACAAACTAGGCAGAGAAAATATTTTTCCACTTTAGATATGACGAGTTCTTTCCACCAGATTGAACTAGAAAAAGACTCCAGACCTTTGACAGCTTTTTCGACTAGCAACGGACACTATCAATTCAAAAGGCTACCTTTTGGACTTAAAATATCCTCAAACAGTTTTCAAAGAATGCTTACCATTGTACTAACTGGTTTAAGCCATTCAGCTTTTCTATATGTCGATGACATTATGGTCTTTGGTTTTAGCATCAAACACCATAATGATAATCTATCAAAAGTTCTACAAAGACTACGCAAGTACAACCTCAAACTGAATGCGAATAAATGCAAATTTTTAAAATCGGAAGTAGTCTATTTAGGACACCTAATTACGGCAGACGGTATACGAACAGACCCTGCTAAGCACGAAGTGGTTAAGAATTATCCCATTCCTAAAAATGCAGATGATGTAAGGAGATTCGTTGCATTTTGTAATTACTACCGTCGCTTCATCCCAAACTTTGCAGAAACGGCAAAGAGTTTGCACTCTTTATTGAGGAAACAAACACCGTTCGTTTGGGAAGAAGAACAACAAAAAGCATACGATCTTCTAAAACAAAAATTAATCTCACCGCCAATACTCCAATATCCCGATTTTGAAAAACCATTTATATTGACCACTGACGCATCAAATTTAGCACTAGGTGCGATTCTGTCACAAGGAGAGATTGGTTCTGATTTACCAATCTCTTACGCGAGTAGATCATTGAACAAACACGAACTGAACAAACCAGTCATAGAAAAAGAACTTTTGGCGATATACTGGGGAATAAACTTTTTCAGACCTTATTTATATGGACGAAGGTTTACAGTGGTATCAGACCATAGGCCTTTAGTGTCATTATTCACACAAAAAAACCCATCTTCGAAATTGACAAGAATCAGATTAGATTTATCGGACTATGATTTTGAAATTGTGTATAAAAAAGGTAACATCAATACAAATGCCGACGCATTATCAAGAATACAAATAGACTCAGAAATATTAAAATCAATGATTCCCCCAACCAATAACGAAAGTATCAGCAAGAAACTTATGGCGATAACAAGAAGCAAGGCGATAAAACAACAATGTAATAAAACCAGCACAAAAATCGATAACGAAAGCGACAAAAGAAAACGGGAGATTGATCACCTCTATGCGTTCGATTGTACTTCGCTATCCGATATAACAGGGGCATTAAAACTAAAATTTAATATGTTGCGCAACGATAAAGAAAGTATAATAATCTCAAAGGAGAAAGATTATTTAATGGTCCACTTTAGCGATAAAGCTCACGAGAAATACGTTTCCGCCAGCGACAAGCAAAGTGTGAAATCTCGCAATAACTGTAACGATAATTCAAACACGAAACTAGTTTCTGTAGTGAAGAAGTTACTGAATTATGCGCAGAATTATAATATAAACGAGCTAGCTCTATCTATGGAAGATATAATATTTAGGTACGTACCCAAAGAATAATTCAAGAAATTATTTAATACGTTGCAACGAAAAATGGATATCCAGTTAAAAATCATGATATATAAACCCCCGAAGAGAATTAATGACATCGCTAAACAAAATGAACTTATAAAAGAATTCCAAGAATCGCCACACGGAGGACATACAGGAATATGCAAAACACTTCTTAAATTGAAACAAAGATACTGTTGGAAGAACATGAATAGCATGATCAAACATTATATCAACAATTGCAATAAATGCAAATTCAATAAAATAACTAAGCACACAAAAGAAAGAATGATTAAAACCGATACACCCTCTACTAGTTTTGAAATAGTAAGTGCGGACATCGTAGGCCCATTGAGACTTTCAAACAATTATCGATACATATTAACGTTACAATGCGAATTAACAAAATATATTACGGCTATACCCATAGAAAGTAAGGAAGCTAAGACAGTAGCAAAGGCCTTAGTAAACAATTTTATACTACAATACGGTCATTTCAAAATTTTAAAAACCGATTTAGGGACAGAATTTACAAATAATCTACTAAAAAACATTTGCGAACTGTTACAAATTAAACAAATCTTTTCAACTCCTTATCACCATGAGACGTTAGGTGTAGTAGAAAGAAACCATCGTGTCCTCAATGAATACCTGTTAGCATTCGTTGATGACAATAACTGGGATGAATGGATACCATACTATACATTCTCATATAATACAACCCCACACGTAGACACTAACTACACACCATACGAACTAGTTTTCGGAAAACTTTCATATTTACCAAATGACACTCTAGACAACACAGATAAAATCTATGATATTGAGGATTACGCGAATGAGTTGAAGCTAAGATTAAAAGTATCTGCAGCAAAAGCCACAGAACTAATAGAAAAAACAAAATTAGCTAGGAACAATAAAACATCATATACAAAACCTCTTCAATTAAACATTGGTGATCTAGTACTTATAACAATAGAAAACAGGAAGAAAAACCAGAAACCGTATAAAGGCCCATATAAAGTAATGAACACGAATAACGTCAATACACTATTAGAGATAGAGAACAAAAATAAATGGATACACAATAACAGACTTAAATTATACAAAAATCTTGTACAATCAAAGTAAATGTATTTAAACTATTGTATTTAATTAAGCTCTAATATAAAAACTATTGTTATTACAAAAATATATATATATGTATATCTATACGCTACATTAAGTATAGTTTAAGCCAAGTTACCTCAACCAATCAGTCGTATTTGCTAACAAATACTTTCTTAAAGAAATGGGGTGTAGGGTATTCCTAGTCCCGAACCCAAAAATATCCCATACACAACAATTTCCCTCACAAGCTTTTATAAGCTTTATTACATAACCTAACAAACCAACCAAATCGATCCCAATACATACACCAAATGAGTCTTTGATAATTTCCCTTTTACTCAAACTACCCATGGTAAACGGTTCATACAGAGCATTGATCCAAATAATCAAATTGGGTCAAAGCAACGTAAACAATACTGGATGCGACGAATTCCGTGGGAACGGAATTGAACCATGATCGATTGGTTTAGATAACTTAACATAGAACTAGAGTAGGGATTTTTATTCAATAAGCAATTTTTATTGTATTAGCATAAGCAAAATTCGTAAATAAAAGAACGAGTTGGGTTTATGCTCAGCCTCAGTTTTATTCTACAACGTAAAACTATAAGTTGTTTTTAATTAAGCGACATTGCCTACCAGCGGCAAAGTTCACAGTTTTGAGTAAAGGAGCAGAAACTGCCTTTCACTAATTGGCAGATAACGAATTGCCTCTCATCTTGGCAAATTCAATACTTTAGAAATACCGGCTGCCTGTCTACTCGGACTGCGCCAAATATGCGGCATTCTAACAGATGCCTGTAGGTGTTACAGAAATCAGTCCCGACCTTCTATTGTACTAATTCCCGTCTTTAAATAAAGGAAGACCATCACTCTGGAAGAGTACATCCGAAGACGAGATCACGAAGGCAATTCATCCAATGACCAAACAATTCATCATCAACGTACATTACAATATTTTTGGAAGCTAGATCTTTAAGTTTTTTTATATTAGTTATGTGGAGTCTATGTAAGTATTCAAGATCGACTCTTACGTCATTTTCAGTTAAATTACTATGCAAAATTGGTGGTAATAGGTGAAAACTCCTTACCTCCCTGCTTGTATATTCCATATTGTTGATTTGGACTGTATCATTTTGGAAATTAATTAGGAATGTGCCATTGAGAAATCTGGTCATAGTGCCGTGCTTAAGTTTACCAATAAAATTTGTTAAATATAAGGTATTTTCATTTATGAGTTCAACTATGGGTTTATTATGAAACTGGTAGTCACATGTCGCATCGGTTCCTTCTAACACTTGAGAAAGGCATTCCGCGGACTGTAACTTTTGCAACTGATTCCTATTGCAGATGGTTATACCCTGAATTTCGGAACACTTTCCATTTATACCGTACTTTTCCTGTCGCGTCACAAACAAACTAGAAAAATTGACGTGAATCATCTTACTGTTTCTTATAGTAGGACGAATCAGAAGATGATTGTAATCGATACTTCCAGTTTTCGGTAAACATTTAACATAAAGAAGCATAGAATCCTTCACAAGGACCATAGGTTCTGCATATTCGATAGCCTGAATATCATAACCGAACGGAAGTGTTTCGACCTGAGCAAGAATCTCATTTGCTTCTACACTATCCAAAAGATTTGAATTCACAATTCCTTTCTTAGCAAGTTGGTTGGCAAGTACAATTTCCTGAATTTCTTCTTCTAAAATTGTCATTTTATTGAACAACGTTTGTTCGTATTTATCGTTATTTAAGGTTGTAAAATCAGCAACAATTTTGTTGTAATTATCGAGTAATTCTGTAGATACCTTGCTTATATATTTATTAATTTTGTATTGGTTGTTGTTATTCTCTACAATATTATTTTGATTCTTAACAATACTATCCCAGTCAGTGGCATCTGGGCTTCCTGCAAGCCATTTCCAGGCAGACCCTAACCAGTTTATTGATCTCTTAGGTCTATGTACTTTCCTATCTCTTAATTGATCTATTAACCTCTCTACTTCAGAAATGCGATGGTTGAGTTGGGGTACTAAAATACTTGTTCTATTGATTCGGTGTTGCACTACTAGTTTCATATTATTAACTACCTCGTCATAATTGGTTATATTAATGGCGTGAATAATTTTAAAATTTCCCGTTAGAATTCTTCCATATCCTTGTTTCATAGTCATAAGCGGCCCACTATATTCATAAACATCCACTGAAGCCTGCACGCTCCAAAGGGTCAATCTGTAACAGAAGGAATATTTTTCAGGTGAGATTTGTGAAATATCCTTCCAGCTGCTGTGGTGATAGTAACTCGATTATCTCGCGCAACAATTTCTTTTTTATACAAGGGCATATTTTTTGCTTTGATTTGCCTGTTGATCTTGAAGACTACATCTCCAGGTTTATAGGCCTTTGGCTTAGTTCTTTTCTGATTATGACTACTAATTTGATTTTTTTGTTTTCGCATGATTTCATATTTAACGTCTTTATTTAGCTTGTCTTTAAAATCAAGTAAATTCTGATAATTTATGCGCTGTGACCTAGCGAAGAAAATATCAACTGGTTTTTTCCCAGTGACAGAATGAAAGGAATTATTGTATCTGTCTACAGTGACGTTTATTGCTTCGTTAAGAGAAAGGTCGGGAAATTCTTGTTGGAAGCACCTCAAAAGTTCCAGAACTGTTGAATGAAGCCGTTCTGCTGTACCATTGACTTCACTTTTTTGAGGAGGTGTCAAAAACACAACTATCCCTAATGCCTCAAGATAATTTAAAATCGTTGGACTAATGAAGCTTGGCTCGTTGTCCGAAACCAGTATTTTAGGAACGGTGAAATAATGAAGCATTTTAATTATCTTGTCGCGAAGATGCAAGACGGATTTATTCTTCAAGCGGAAAAATTTCGCGAATTCACTAAACTTATCTATACATGTCAGATATTTTTCACCAGAAATCTCGAAAATGTCCATGTGTAGGATTTGTGTTGGATACTCTGGGACAGGTGTTTCCTGTAATTCCGGTTTTAATGGATGGCGGTCATATTTATTCCCTTTACAATTGTCGCATGTTGCCACGTATTTTTTAATCAATCTACTCATTCTTGGAAAATAATATTCCTCCAATATCTATTCTTTATTTTCCCTATAGTTCCTATGAGCCCTGCGATGCTCTTGTTGAATAATTTGAATTTGGTTATCCTCATTTGAAATGTCTTTCACGACTCTTTGGGTAATGCGAATTTTAAATTTTGAAAATTTTTCCTTAAAAACTTACTGAAGCAGCTGCAAAAATTCCTCGGGAATTTTAATTCCATTAACAACATTAGGGTTTAAGTTTTCTTTCAATATTTTGATTAAAGTAGCTTTATTAATATCCCCTACCCGAATATAATGCCTGTTATACGTCGGGTGTGGTTGCTCATAGGCACTTATCTCCTTACCTATCGATAAGATAATTTGGTTTTTAAATACATTTATGGGAGCCTCTGTGTGGGGAATAAGATCACTACTGTCTTGTTCTGCACGGTGTGCCGTTGCAGAGTCGGAACTTAGAATATTTGCTTCCAAGGGCAGTCTAGAGAGGGCATCGGCTACAACATTAGTTTTACCGGGCCTATATATCAACTCATAATTAAATTCCTCGATTCTTGCTTTCCATCGCTTGAGCTTTGCATTATGATTGCTATTACTCAAAGCGAATGTGAGCGGCTGGTGATCTGTTAAAATTTTAACTTTTTTTGCCCCATAAAGGTAAGTCCTAAGTTTGTCGAGGGCCCAAACAATAGCCAACAACTCTTTTTCGTTTGTGGCATAATTCTCTTCAGTTTTATTTAATGATCTCGAAATGTAAATGATGGGTTTGTCATTTACCATTTCGCCTTGCGATAACACTGCTCCGATCGCATGATTTGACGCATCGGTGGTCAAAAGAAATGGCTTCTCAAAGTCAGGGAACGTTAGAACTTCTGAAGAAGTAAGAAGTTCTTTCAAATCTTCAAAGGCTTTGAATTCTGATGGTCCAAACCGAATTTCTCTTTTTTTAGACTGACTAGCTTTAACCTGAGCATTTTCTTCTCTTGTAATATTGGTTAAGGGTTTTGCAATTTTGGCAAAATCTCTAATAAACTTTCTGTAATATGAGGCTACACCAAGGAAAGCTTTTAAATCTTTAAGATTTGTCGGGGGCTTGATTTTTTGAATTGCCGAAATTTTATTCGGATCAGGTAATATATCCTTCTGGGAGATAACATATCCCAGAAATTCTACTTTAGTTCTTAAGAATTTCGATTTTTCCAGATTGACTTTAAGATTTGCTTTATTTAACTGGTTAAGTATAATATGTAAATTTTCTAAATGTTGTTCCTCCGTTTTACCCAAGATGATAATATCATCAATATAAACATAACATATCTTTCCAATGAATGGTTTCAACACATCGTCTATCATCCGTTGGAAGATAGCCGGATCATTTTTTAGACCGAACGGAAGTCTCGTAAATTCGTATTTTCCGTTTGCAGTTGAGAAAGCAGTTTTAGCAATATCGCTCTCCTTCATCCTGATTTGGTGGAACCCTGATGTTAAATCAAGTGTTGTGAAATATTTGGAGCTTCCGAAACTTGCTAGAGTGTAAGTGATATCCGGAATTGGATATGTATCTGAAATAGTGACTGCATTCAGTCTCTTGAAGTCCACTACAAGCCTGTACTGCTTTTCACCGAAAGAATTTGGTTTTTTCGGTACAATTCAAGTAGGTGAATTATACGCACTATTTGAAGGAGGTATAATGCCATCAGTAAGCATTTTGGATATCTGCTTTTCAGCTTCATTTCTCAAATTAACAGGATAGGGATACGACTTAGTGTAGATTGGGTCGGAAGTTGAGGTTTTGATTTCCGCTCTTACATTTGTTTCTACCATTTCACCATCACTAATAGGACCGAAAATCTCACCGTGCTTATCAAGTAACTTTTGTAATTTATTTTTTAATTCAATACCGAGATGATCAGTTTCTGCTACAATGCTGTTTACTTGCTTAGACTCTTTCGCTTTCAGCGTAATTTTAACGTTTGGAAAAATTGTAAGGGTATTATTTTTCCTATCAATAACCGCATTAAGTTCCTTTAAGGTATCGTCACCAATTATGCCGTCGAATGATTTTAGACCAGGTAGAACGTAAAAATCTAAGGACGTATAATTTCCGACGCTTTCAAAGAATTTGCCAGTAACCTTGTTAGTTATAAGAATTTCTCCCGCGGCAGATTGAATTTTAAAGGGTTTCGTCAATGGCTTGGCGCTATGGGAAATGTCGACCGAAATAAAGTTTTTATTTGCGCCTGTATCCACCAAAAATTTAAGAATTCTACCCTTTCGAGTACGATATTCTAAGTATGGAACGCTAGAGAGGCGTCCATCATAAAATTTAGTTGGTTTTCTTGAAATACGGGATTCGGCTGTGGTAAGCTTTTAAATCGATTATTATACATTTGGTTTCGCTCTGCCACACCTAATTGCTGGTGAGTTGGTGGGTTTCTAGGTCCACTAAATTCACGATGCGAACTGAAAATGTGGTTAATTGGGGATGATATAGAATTATTAAGAATTCTTTGATGAATGTTAACATTCCTAAAGTTAAGATTTTGGAACTCTAGGCATGAGGCATATGCCTCAGGAAGAGTTTGCGGCTTTTGAACTACCAACATTCTCGAAATGTCACCTTTTAAACCCCTTATAAACACATCTAATGCCCTATTTCTATAATTCTCTGTCAGTGCCGTGATTGTTTCCTGAGAATGCTCCTCAGTTTTTATCTTATTTACCAGCAAAGAAAGCTGGTGGTTTACGGCTGCATAAAATTCATCGACACTTTTATAACCTTGATACATTGAATGGAGTTGATGCTCCAGTGTGCGAACGTCACGCTTATCCGCATAATGGAGTGATAGGCACTGTTTAATGTTGGACCAATCGTCGTCGAAAATATTGTACGAGATGAGGGCAGCATCTGCTGTTCCCCGCACCTTCTGCCTTATGTGACGAAGAATGGCCCTATATATTGGTTTCTGCCGGACAATTTGGTAATCAGCCAAAATAGTCTCGACACTATGAACCCATGACACATAATGGATTGGGTTACCATCAAATACTTGCAGATCTCTAACACAATCAGGGAGTTTCCTGATATCGTCCAAATCTTTTTCTGTTTTAGGAAGTGTGGGAGCCGATTGAACTTGAGGATTAGAGGACTGGGATCTAGTTGCACTTTCTAGAGCCAACAATCTTGCTTCTGTTTTTTTCGAAATTTCAATCTGCGCATTAACCGCCCCAGTTAATTGTCTCAAAGTTTCCTGAATTGTTTCCATTTTTTTTTATTTATGGATCGGAAATATGAAAAGGTTTAAGCAGTACTAATTTTTTTTAGAAAAATCCTCAGCACATTGAACTTGGCTCACACTAATTTTCACAAATTTTCAATTTAAATTTTCAACACGTATATTTTCACTTTTTAATTCCAAAATTATTTCACACAAATATAATAATCTTAGCCTATTATATATATTTAAGAATTTAATAGTGAAAGTGGATAGCTATATTAGAGGTCAATGGGCCCATGTATAAAAGAATAAATAATAAATATATAAACATTGATTTCGGAACACATTTTGTGACAGAAGATCACAATGTCACAAGATGCTATAAATGCCAAAAATACAATCACAAAACGAACAAATGTGAGGGAAAAGATACATGTGCGAAATGCGCAGGAGATCATAAAACTGCGGACTGTAAATCAAACATACATAAATGTCTAAATTGCTTAAATAATACCAAATCATTAAATGTATGCCATAGAGCTGACTCATTGGAATGCCCAGAATATATAAGACGACTTAAACTATCTAGGAGGAACATAAACTACAACAAAATATAAATGGAAATGACAAACAAATTAATTGTACTCTATGCCAACCTTAGAAGCATTCGCCGAAAAATTGAAGACATTGAAATTTATACTGAACAACATAAAGAAGTCGACGTGTTGGTTTTCTGTGAAATATGGCTTTACGAGAATGAAGTCGAATATTATAACATAAAAGGTTTTAACGCTGTGTATAACTGTAGAACAGAAAAGCGAGGAGGCGGGACAGCCATATATATAAGGAAGAGTATAAACTTTAAAACAATATACAAAAATATAAATTTTTCAACAATTATATTAGAACTAGAAACAGACATAAAAAATTTGAAAATAGGCACATTTTATAAATCATCAGAAAAATTCTCTGAGTTCATAGACCATATGGACTATGTTTATTCGACACACAAGTCACTAATTACAATAGCAGATACTAATATTAATCTCCTAGACGACAGCCCACAAAATCAAAATTACTTAGACACATTAACAACCAACAGTACAGAAATACTTAATCTTGCTACGCCAACCAGATTGACTACAGGAACGCTACTGGACCATGTAACAACAAACAGTCAGTCAATTAAAAACAATACTACTTATATATTTGAAGACTGGCCGTATCTAGACCATCGACTGATACGAGTAACCATAACAACAAAAATTAATAAAAAAATTAAACCAATAAAAAAGAATATTACATACATGCAAACTGATAAATTCATAAGCATAACAAAACAGCTAATTGAAAGTAGAAAACCAATTAACTTCCAGGAGTTAGCTGAGCTAATTTTACAAGCGAAATTTTTAGCCACAAAAATTAAACCTATAAGGACGAGAAATGACACATGGATAACTGGAAAAGTAATCCACTTTTCCAGAAAAAAGCGAACAGCTTTTAAAGCACTAAAAAAAGATCCAACAAATATATTGAAACAAAAGAACTATCAAATTATAAAAAACGAATGCAACAATACGATTAAAAATGCAAAGGAAAATTACTATTCGAGAAAACTTGAAGAAGGTTCTAACAATCAGCAAAATTTTTGGAAGTTAGTAGATAAAGTTTTTAGAAAGGCAGACACAAACACTACTAAAAACCAGGATATAAAGGAAATAAATTTCATGGGCGAAAATTTCAAAGATCCAGTAAAAATCTCAAATATATTAAACAATCATTTCATATCAATAGGACAGAAAATTGTATCAGAACTCCCTAAAAACGACTCAGCATGCCAAAGCGTGTCACCCATCTGCTCTTTTCACTTAAGGCTAACATCTAGAAAAGAAGTCATTGATGTTATTGATTCTCTGAAAAAACACACCGCGCCGGGTCCTGATGGTATCTGCGTTGATGATATCAAAATAATCGAAGAGAATATTGCAGATATACTGGTTACTCTAATAAATATAAGCTTCAAGAGTGGACAATGCCAAGGTAATACCCATATTTAAAGGAGGGCTGGAAACTGACCCAAATAATTTTCGACCAATAACATTATTAAACTCATTGAGTAAAATCATAGAAAAAATATTAGCTTTACGAATTAAAGAATACTTAATGCAGAATAGGATTATAGATAGAAACCAGTTTGGGTTTCAGGAAGGTAAAGGAACAACAGACGCGATTGTAGAAGTGATGAGACATATCAATACACAACTGGATCAGGGAAGTTACGTTGCTGCAGTTTTTATCGATCTAAAAAAGGCGTTTGATACGGTAGTGCACGATATTTTGATAAGTAAACTTGAGAACTTGGGAATTGTTGGTATGCCAAGAGAACTTATGCGTACGTACCTGGCAGAAAGACTTCAAAGGACTGAAATTGGAAACGTTAACAGTGAAATAGCGCAGATTACTATTGGCGTACCACAGGGATCTATACTAGGACCGATTCTTTTCCTGTTATATACAAACAACTTGGTGACTTCAGGAATCGACGGGAAAGTTGTGATGTACGCTGATGATACGATACTGATTTACTCAGGTAAAAATGAAACTGACTTAGAACAAAAGATAAACAATGACTTAGACAAATATTCCCAATGGCTCATACGGAACAAATTGACATTAAACACGAACAAAACCAAATACGTTATCTTTAAACAAAAAAATAAAACTGATATTGAGCCACTGATAAAAATAGAAAATAAAACTCTTCAGAGAGTTAAACATATGAAGTACCTTGGACTTACAATTGATGAAAAACTAGCGTGGACACCGCATATAAATGATATGAGGAAAAAAATAGCAGCTATCGTTGGTTTGCTCCATCGTTTCAGCTATTTCTCAATTAAAAATAAAATACAAATTAAAAATGCATACATAATTTCAAGAATTACATACGGGATCATAATTTGGAGCCAAACTACCAAAAATAACCTCATGAGCATGTCACGACTACTAACTAAAGCATACAAAACCATATATAACTTGCAAAGGATGACCGCTAACTCTGAAGTATATAAAACAGCACAAGAACTTAATGACGGACTGATTCACATGGAAAAAGGAAAATTCATTTTTAAAAATTTACACATTGAACAAATGAAAACAACGAAACTAGACATAAATGGGAGAAAAAACGACTACAATATGAGAAACGCAAATGAAATTTTAATAAAATTTGCTAGGACAGAGCGCCTGAGGATGGATCCGATTAACACCGCATCAAATTTTTACAATAAGCTACCTCAAACAATAAAAGAAGCGCGTAACATAATGACATTTAAAATCATGCTACGTAAACATTTACTGAAAATTCAATTTGAATAATTAAGAACGGTAATGTTTTTTTTATTATCAATTTCTTTTTTTTTTAATTTTAATTTTATTAATTTAAAAAAAAAATTTATTTAAATTTTTTTTTAATTTTAATTTTAATTTTTTTTTTTAAATTTTAATTTAATTTAATTTTGTTTCTTCTATTTTTTCCTTTTTCCTTTATATATATATATATATATATATATATATCTTTTTTTTTAAGAACGCAAATATTTTTTTTCCTGCTACAAATGTGAAACAAAATTAGATATATTGAACTCTAAATAAAACTTTTGAGATACTGGTACTATCCCTTATACCGATATACATCGTCTGGGAAGTACTATTTAAATGAACAAGCTTTCAGGAAATAATTGCACACGGACAGTGCAAGAAATGAATTATGGAGTAAAGATTTTCTGGAGGAAACGGAGGTGGTTTTAGTCGGTAGAAATCCGACATGCCGAGAAGCAGGAGCAACTCGGTATCTTTTGAAGATTTCCATCTCCCAACGACGAAAAAAAAAAAAAATACTAGATATAAGCTTACATAAAGATGAAATATTCCATGTTTGCTTCCTATTCGGGACCGTCCGTTTTATTCCTGTTTAGCGCAGGCCGTTGATGGGTGTAGTGTTGGTTAGCGCCTACTAATGGGGCTTGATCGGATCACCTCCGGGATACAGCTACGGCAATATTCTCAGCTATTCCGCTTCTCGACACTTCACTATTTTTCCTCGTTCTTATCGCGAATACCGTGGAGCACTTTATTAAGTAAGCCGTGATCTCGTGGCAACGGAAACTATTGCTCTTACTTTCGCTCGATAAGGTAATTAATTAACTGAGGAATTAGTTTTGACTTTGACTTTTAAACAATCGATATACTGTGTTCTCGTGGGGACAGTAATATAAATTTGCTCGGGCGCCAGTTAGATCTGTCTTCAGGAAACTTAACAAAAAAATGAAACGATTGATTTTACGAATGCGTTTATTCCACTTCAATTATTACAATGAGAACGCTTACAGCTAGGCGCTTACATTTATTTATACTATTGGTAAAAAATGCAACTTAAGACTAAGCAAAATACATAATTGCAACAATTCAACATTGCAACACCTAGTTCAATGTGCATCGGAACAGGTCGCGATGTTGTTCACCTGTTGGACGAATTGCACAATTGGCAATATGTTAAATGTAGGTCAATTGGCTAATGTACTTGGCTTTGATGGAAGGTAAAAGGGAGTGCGGGGCAAGGGGGAATGTGATAACTTTCATGCTGAAAGCGGACAGTTTAGTGTACTGGGACACATCTGTTTCTAAAATCATGAGTAAGATACTGACTAATAAACGTCCTAATTATAAAGCAACATGGTTTCAGTTGAAGAATGTGGTTATGCAATGTTTAAATGAAAGACGACAAAAAATACATTTATAGAGTTGAAAGCTGAAAATGTTTCATTGGAAAACCTTGCGAGCTGCCAAAAATAATAACAATCTGCACCATAACACCAGTCAGTCAAAACCAGATACCCACCGAAACTTCGCCTTTGTGAACAGAAAATGTATTTGAATAAGTGAATGATAATTGTCACTTAAAAGCAGGAAGTACCACTTACTTTAGAGCGACGATCATCAGTAAGCCAAACAGCTAAACTTTCCACACCCGCTTACAAAATAAGGAAGAGTGTAGTTGATTTATATGAAGAGACTAGCAAGGGCTTTATGATAATAACCGGCGATGTTTGGATAGCGCAAAACGTTCCCTTTGTTTAACATGGTTACTTGGCTCGAAGACCTTAACACCACGATTTCTTTAGCATGGGTTACGATAGGATCGCACCAGTCCCCTGAACTTACTAGTAAGTAGCCCATAATGAGTATGAGTACTGCTTTTCAAAGTTGCGTATCAGATTTACCCGGAGTTTGCTTGGACTACTTCATATCCTTGGTTAAGATCGGACATACTTAACATCCTTGATGCTCTTTGGTGTGCAGCATCCCTGTTGTTTTGCGCAACAGCACGACAATGCATCACAATACAGAAGGATTGCCGAATAGCTGCTGGTTCTCAATTGTACTCGAAATGAGTGTACTCGCTTGAGTATAACCACCACCACCAAGTTGCAACCAATAAGTCGCTCATCGATGGCTGCAGGGACAAGTCCCTGATGTTCCGATGAGCTACCTTGTTACCGGGAACTCCTGGTAAAGTTTCGAGGTTATGCGAGCAAAACTTCAGATCAATCGCAGTTTTTAGGGCAAACCGTCATCTAAAACCAGTGGAATATATAATAGATCACGTTCTTCATCATAAATATTCCTTGCTGAAAAAAAAGTATTTTTTGAAAATTGGTCAGAGTAAATCCTTCATTTCACTGGCTTTGGACAGTTCTCCTAGTTGGTATTGGCCAAATGCAAGGCATCTGTTGATCGATAACTCCGCGCACTCTTTCTGCAAGAAATTAGTTTGGCTTTGCGAATTTCCCCAGGCATACCTAAGGCATGAAGGCTTTCCTTGACTACAGCGTTAGAAAGTAGAGTTTGTGAGATAGCACAATACACAATTCTGACGGATACGAGTTAGGAACATTTCGCAAGGGAAGAGATAATTAAGAGAGATAGTGAGTCTGATAACGCAGTTGATCCCATTGGTGAATCTTGGAATTTCTTGGAATCACTTTTTAGACAATATACTAGACCATAAAATGGTACAAATAAAGCTCAAACAGGCAGCAATCACCACTGTCGTGCTCGCATTGAATTATATGATGTATGGGAAAGACGCAGCATCAAATCATTTAGAATCAATTGGCTGGCATTTAGATCAGAATGAGATGGAAGTAATTGAACACTCAAGACCTACTGAGTTAAATGACGGTTATATTAGAAGATCTACAATTTTTAATGAAATTAAGGTGTGGTAAGGATCGAAGGGAGATTTAGAGCTGCGATAAGCGTCACCTGAATTATGTACGCGGAGTAGAACAGAAGTGTTAAATCGACAAGAAGTGCAAAGTATACACCAATTTCGAAAAGTATGAATACCACAAAAATATGATATTTTAACATTATTGAGCATAAAACAATCAGCATCACACATTGCCTGGTTAATATTGAATATTTCTCGGAAAGGCATTTGATCTTCTTTAAGAAGATATCAGTAGCTGGTTGCACATTACAGAACAAGCTTTAATTAAGGATATCATGTATATCATGTATATCATGCATATCATGTATATATATATATATATATATATATATATATATATATAGCGCTTTCTTTAGTTTTTTGGTGGCTTTGTTTAAGGCAGCTTTAGCTTTCGGGGAGCATACCCTTGGCATTTCGCCTAAGCATTACGTTGATCTGTTAGAAGTGAAAGGATATGGTTGTTATTATACTGGGGAATTCTATCACCCCTAGTTTCTGATTACGGGGTAGCAGATACAGCACTGTCAGCAATAATATCCGTATTGCATTTTCAATATTTTCAGCAGATTTTCATTTAATATTAAGACCGAACGAGTATTGAAATCTCCTTGAAAAGTTATTCCAGTTAGTTATATTTGTTAGTGCACATTCAGGGTGTTCTTCTAGACATTTGCTGCTAACCTCAATATAGTAGGTGAATGGTCCAATGACAAGTCGTTGGTGGTCCACGCCTTGATGAGGCTAACTAACTTCTTAATAATATCGAAATCAACAACATCAGAGATTTTAAATGAATCTGACGGACAGTATGTTGGTGTGTCACTTGGTATGCGATTGAGGTTGTTCTCATAAATACATTCAAGTAATGTTCACCTCGTGGAGAGGTTGTGCGTGTGCCCCAGTGTGGCGACTTGGCATTGTAATTGCCTGCAGCAAGGTCCAAGTGACTTCGAAAATTAATTGAATTCTGTTGAGATGATGTAATGGTTCGGGGGACAATAAGTAACCGTAATACACATGTCTGAGATTCTAACATAGATACACAAAGTGGTACTCGAAATGTTACTCATTTGTTTACAAGGTATGATATGATGCATGATTTTATTTCTGACTAAAATGGCTGTACCACCGTAATTGGGGTGATTATTGTTAGAGGCTGTGTAGCCCTGAATTTTACTTAGTATGAATAATTTATTATATTATTATTATTGTTATTGCAGAAGTGAGTTTCAGCCGTCACCATTACGTCACTATTATTAGTGTGTAGAAAAGATTTCAGCTCAATCTTACGGGACGTTAGTCCGCTTGCATTCCATTGTGGAATTCTTAAGTTATTCATTTGTTCATTAAATATGTTAGTAGATCTGTTTTTTTTGTTTAAAGTTGTATGAATGTTATTCATGATATTCTCTAGCTGTTGCATATTATTAACGAGAGTAATCAAAACCTGCGTTATTCGTTCCTAGGTGTTGCTGCTTACTGCTAGGTTTGAAGCTATTGGATTGCCATGTTGCGGGTTTCTGACTTCATCGGCGTATGACATTCCTGTGTTAGTCTGATTCGTGGGTTGTGAAGTAGGATTTGGTTGTTCCAGTTGCGCATAAGAATAGCTGGTTACCATCTCATTTGTTGTTTTCCTCTGCTTGTAACATCTATTGATTGTCAAAAATACTGGACACCGGTGTGAGTCCCGTAACAGTTATCAGATTTTCTGCTGTATGCATTCGTTTCGTTCTTGTTGCAGTTTTTGGTCTGCTGCATTTTTCCGCAGGCAACGCAAATACTGGTTAACTTACAGTAGTTCTTGCAATGACCGAACTCTTGGCAATTAAGGCACTGTATTTGCAAATTTTTTATGCGGTTTGTAGTGGATCTACAGATATCTCCCATACAACCAATCAGCATTTTCCCACAACCCAAAAATCTATAACTAACGAGCATTCGAAGACTATACAAATGGATAATTTACGATCGTTTTGTAATGCTCACTTTGCAATACTCGTTTTACATTACACATAATCTTCTCATACGAAAGTCCATTCATGATGTCACTAAAAATAGACACAGGAATGAATGTTTGTACTAGCCCATCGCGATCGTGCCAGACTAAGCGGCGCTTAGCGTTGACAAGTGCAATGTACGACATACTTGGGACTATGCATGCTCACAGAAATACACAAAGTGCATGTACCCTTTGGGAAGAAACTTGAGTAGTCATTACTCATGGACTTTATGAGTGTTGCATTTTAAATTGGATCATATGGAAAAATGCTGATCGATATTTTGGTTGGTAGGATGAATTAACTATCTTCAATTCTTTCAGTTTTAGAGTAGGTATTATGTATTAAGTAAATTAAAAATATTAGAGTAGGGATTATATATTAAGATGTAAAATTTGTTTAAAAGGAATACTTTTGGATACTTTTGACTCGTTTGAATTTTTAATTATTGCCGTAGTTTGGCAAAACGCTCGAGCCGTAACTTGGCTTTAAAAGCGCAGCTAATATAGCTTAACCAGTCGCTAAAGTATGAGAAATATAGGCTAGCTTGGATCATAAATCCTGCGCCAGACATGTGGCAATTTACTTGCCGGTAGGTACTCTTACCATAACCCTGTTTCCTCGCTAATAGAGCGCTTTACCTGTACAGCGCCAAATCACGGATCTCCTTCGAGGAATATAAGATCCGGCGTTCAGCATCCAACACAGAGGTCTTCAAGGCACCTGAAAAACCATCGCCGACGAATCATCTTTTACAGGTTCTTCAATAGTGATGTATACATAAAAAACGAGTCTTCGGAACATATCAATTTTCAAGATCCACCTTGTGATTCGAAGCGTACATCTTCCATTTGGCTTTGTGGCGATGTTGATATGCGAAGCATAATGCAATCGCTTACCTTATTAAGATTTTATTAAACGTAACAGACTTCATCATGGTTTCATTAAGTTTGCAGGAATGGCTTAAAGCTTGAAAAAAAATCCTATGCAACAAAGCCTATTGCTACAGTTTTAAGCAGATGTAAAGATGTTGCAGATGATTTAGGTAGCCGTGATGGAGCATAGTTGGGTCCGTGTACAGTCTTCTCACTGACGTAAACTTAGCTTGGTGATACACGTACATGTTTGATTTCATTTTCTGTTGTGGTGCATAGTGCATTTATTTTTGAAGCACAAAATAACTTAAAGGGTATGTGTTCAAGATTGTGTGGGTTTCACTTTGTTTATTTCAAATAATTTAGTCGATCTGTTTTGAACTTGCCCTTTTTCAAACACAGGTATTATCCGTTCAGAATCCCTCATTTTCTATTTACCACTATAATTATATATTTGACACTCTCTTCAATAAAATAATCTGTGCCAAATTTAAGGTAAATCCGTCATTTGGAAGTCAACCCACATCCAACATAAAGTTTGAAATTTCCGTCCGTTATTTGTCTTGCAAAAATAAAATATTGATTCTGCCAAAAATATAATTGATTGATTTGTAATCATTTGCCTACCTCCTCTTTTCGTTGTGATGAGAATTGCAGTGAGCCACAAAATCGTCGAGTGAAATAAAGTAGACGCAAACCTGATATTAGTACTCGTCACTAGATTATATGGTAGTTTACTCTTCGGATCGAGCCTCATTATCGAGACCATTAAAATATTCCGGCATAATGGATGCCACCGTGACCGATGTGATCAATATTCAATGGCGCATTCGAAAAGTTTTCAAGAGAGAAATAATGAAGTAATGTTATTACATTTCGCGAAAATTTAAAACAACTTTGAGGTGCGAATCCTCAAAATAAAATTTAATTATAAGTACCTTCTAAAACTAATGTGAAAAATGGAGCCAAGGAAATAAAAGTAAAACTTACTCGAAAATCTGACAAACTTCAGTTGAATAGATACAGACAAAGAAAATAAAAAGAACAAGAAATACTATGAATTTATTTTTGGGACGTCTTGGGACGTCTTCAACATATCGTAACAAGCCGCGAGGTGTGACCCATGAGGTCCACACGGTCAACTTCCCAGTAATATCTACATAGATATTAAAAATATTAAACACAATAAAATTTATGGAAATAATACTACTTCAAATAATAAAAATGTACCTCTCATAAAAATTATTGGAATGATTTAATATTAATCGTAACATCTACGGAGCGTCATTTGATTACGTAAGGATTTTGGTGCATTGGTTTGATTGATTATTCACGCGGATCAATCGGAGGGGGGACAGGTTACAAAGCAGTTTTTTCATTAAAGTTAAACATAGTGCTGTGAAGACTATTGAAAATCTGCTCAAATTTTGCAAATATTAATAAACTTTGATTGACTTTACAACAATGTCTTTAGAATAAGAGATTTAAGGTATAATGATTCGAATGAACCCTTTTTACACGGTGACTTTGAATGATTTTTTATTTTTTATTAAATTTGTTTGGTATCATGAGAAAAGTTTTTGCTGGTTTCTCTACAAAAATTGATAAAAGTTTATAAATTCTATAAACAATTATTATTACGATGTGCAAATCAGGTTAAAAATGGAATTTTTTATGGAAAAAACACTACTTTTCTAAATTTTTATTTGATAGATCGTCAAAACGCTTTAACAATTTTTTTAACATATAAAAAATTTCATAAAGATGTTAATACGCGTCGATTGACACCTTAATAATGGAAAGATTATATTTGGTTCTCGAGATATAATGAATGGCGTAAATGACCTTGAACGTTTAATGAATTTTTATTTTATATTTAATTTTTTTTGTAAACATGAAAAAAAATTTGCTGATTTTTACACAAAAACTATTTGGAGTATATAAATAATATAAACATTGATTACTTAGGATTGAAAATCAGGTTGAAAATTTTGTGTTTTTGAAAAAAAAACCCTAATTTTTTGCCCTTTTTTCAAAAAAATTAAAAAACGGCTCCAACGATTTTTTTAAAAAAATTGATAGATTCACGACAATGTTAATACCCGTCGATTGACACCTTAATGATGAAAATCGCATGTTTGGTTCGTGAGATATAGTGCATAACATGGTTGACCTTCAAGGGGTGAAAACAGCAAACCCCCCGGACCGAAGTTTCCCAAAAACTAATCAGCTCTTAAAATTACAAAGACGCTTCGATTGACACCTTAACAAAGTCGATACGACTTTGTTTACGTGAGTTATGCTCGTAGAAAAACTGCCCGCGAACGCACATACGTACGTACGTACATACACACACACATACATACTTCTTTCTAAAAACACTTTATATATACTCTATAGACCTCAAAACGTAAAGAAAAGTTGAAAATTTCAATTTCGATTTTCGAGGCGATTACAAGAACTTCCCATATACTGGGAAGTTAAAAATCACTGCCTCTCAACAGGTGTATTTTTTGACTTGTTTCCTCAAGAATCCACTCAACTGGGAGAATTTTCTTTCTTTTAACATTTAAGGACACTACTACTGCTCAGCCTTTAAATCAGAGACACTATGCCGTACCACCCGTCGTTCAGGCTTTGATACATGATGGTCTGGTCAGAATGCTATCCTTAGGTGGGATAGAAGAAACCCATACCACATGGAACTTCCCAGTCACGGTAGTCCGGAAACCTGGAAAGAAGTGGTTATGTCTCGATGCCAGACGACTGAATCAAGTTACCATTAATGACGCATATCCATTATATATATTCGAAAGACTTTAGCCACGCCTTTTAGCTACTCGATATGTCAGCAGCTAAGATTTAAGGGACATTGTCTTGAAGATACCTTTGGAAGCACGTTCTTGGGAGAAAACAGCGTTTACGGTTCCTGGCAGACCATTATACCAGTTTATGCCTTTCAGCCTTTGTAACGACTACATGACAAGAGATTTTTTCATCTCGATGATTTGCTCATACGAAGTTCTACCTTTGATGAACATATGAAATTACTTTCCACAGTGCCAAAATTATCGCAAGAGGCAAACTTGACAATACATGTGGAAAACAGTAAGTTTCTACAAAAAGAAATACGAGCAAAGATAGGCTATGTGGTCAGTAACGGGATCCTTAATACTGATTTTGAAATGGTTCTGAGGATCCTTATGTATGTCAGGTAATTTATCCCGAACTTTTTGTCTTTGGCGAGTCTCTTAACAAATTTTCCCAGATCAAAGCGAGCTTTCCATTAGATAGACACTGACAATAAAGCATTCTATGATATTCAACAGCGTCTTGTGACTGCCCCAGTCGTCACACATCCCAATTTTTGTAGGCCTTTCTTCATACTGTGCAACACTTGCTCTTCAGGTATAGGCCGCGTCTTGTTTCAAAAGGGTGATGATGGTGGAAACTTTTTCATCATGTTTAAATTCGCAAAACTGAAGATATACACGATATCTTCGTCCATGTTTGAGTTTGGAAACTATTAGTGATCAATCATCATACCAAGTTCGTGTGGATAAAAGCCTTTGGTAGGTCACTGAAGAAGCTATTGCCAAATACCTCAAGAACAAGATTTTTCTGGCCTTTAAAGTGCCAGAAGCCCTGAAATCGGACAATGAAGTTCAGTTTATTTCACATGTATTCAGTAAGGTGTAGGATAAGAATGTGGTTGAAACCTTGTAGAGTTTCACTGTATATTCAAATGCAAACGCTTTAAAACGGGCTAACCAGAGTATACTGACTCCAATCCCAGCTTATGCAGGAGGCAATCATAAGAAATGGGATGACCACCTCGCAGTGTTTCTGCTCTGCATTTCGAAATGTTGCGCATGGTTCCATGGATTTGTCACCGCATTTTCTTATGTTCGGATGCCATTCTCTCCAACATGGCTTGGACTATGGGGTTCTCTGAAGGCTTCATGCAATTGAAGACGGCAAGGTTTTGCTTCGCTCAAATAACAACAGATTGCGGTTGGTTCAAGACAGACTGCAGGAAAAGCCAAATTGGTTCCCATTGATGGGAGCAGAAATAACGCACAAGGTGGACATCGTAGCAAATAAGCTGAAACACGACCAGGGATATTCGCTAGGCATTAATCCTGCACCGACCATCCGGGCCAAAAATTTAACGTCAGTCCGACATTGATACTTATCTCCTGGGTTGAGGTCGTCCTCACCAATGTTGCGTGAAACATTGTCATTCTGAAAACTATTCGGGTAACCTACTGAATACTTAGCATATTTGTTATACGGATAAAGACTGGTGAAGTCAAGATAACGTATTACCTACGTTGCTTTTATGGTAAAATCTAAACGACTCAGTACGACCAGCAAACATAGTACCTCGAGAGTTCAGAGGAAATTCGGTGTGAGAGACGTGTTTTTTTCGCTCTCTTTTCAAAGTAGAATGCTCCTGCCAAGCCTCATTTGAAGTCACATTCTTGCAAATACAGGAGATTGTAGCTATTTTGTTCTTTTTAATCTTGTAATAGCGCACGCAGCCAAAAATAATAATTTTTGGAATCTTTGGGTGGATCCAGAAGCGGCAACCACGCACACCGAGAAAAACCAGCTTGCAGCGCTCAAACGGGGGTCCGGTTTGGGCAGCTACGCGACCGGTTTTTGCGGAGAACCGCTAGCGGACGGACGAGTGGGATTGCTGCCAGGGAGACAGGATTCTTTTTTTGAGCTCGAGCGGACTGGACGAGGCTAGCCAGCAAACAGGCCGCTGCTGTAGCTGTGATAAATACATTTCCCGCCTGGGCCGACTAAATGAGATCAACTGAACGACAAAAGTTCGTACTTGAAGTGACGAAGTGATATTAAACAATCCTATTTTTAATAAGCGGTTCAGTCAAAAAAGAACGGAAATAAAATGCCTTATAATCTACCCAGCTTGCCATTAACGGTTTGATGTTTGCGAAAACGCGAAACACGAACGACGTACCTACGGGACGCATCAGTGCTTTGAACGGCTAAAAAAGTGTTTTTGAAAGAAAAGAATGTGCATCGTTAGCAACGATCGTCGAAGGAAGATGTCGATTAAAAACTGTTGAAATATCTCCATAGCTTTCATAGATTAGGAAAAGATTTAGCAGTAAAAGACTGATAAGTTTTGATTATTCAAATTAAAGCATCTGCAAGTTTGAAAAAAAAATCCGAACAGCTTCGAAGTGATCGTGAAGTGAAGGAAAGTTTTTGCCAGCTTTAACCGTTGATTCAATAATACTGACTATCGATCGATCGGTCGTATTTATGGTAAAAATGAAATATGCCCGAAATAAACCTGAAATGGTGAGAACTCGCAAATCGCACATGTCTCCGGTAGTAGTTTCGGTATTGTATTTTGTTATACAAAGGGATCAGCAAACGATGGCCGAAGAGAAGTCTTTCTGAGGGCGATCCGAGATGCCCACAACTGATTTTTGTTGTACCTGATAGAGTATAACTAATTTTTGGCCACTTGAACATTATGCTGGTTACTGCATCAATACTTAAATCAATTGGCCCATTCCTCCTTATTTTGGATTTCATCGTTCACAACACTAGCGCGGTTGGTTTTAATCGCAATCGGTAATTGGATAAACTCGTTGCGGCCTTCATGTGTGTGCCTAGGTGTCTGTGCGGAAGGACTTAAAGTATCTCCCTAGTACCATTTCATATTAAAAATGTTTATGTTGGACACATATAGAACCAGATGTCAAGAAAAGGAGAGTAATCATGTTTTAAAAGAGTAGTTACATGTAAACGCTGAGTAAGTCAAAGCATCCATTATTATATAGCCAGACCATACTACCGAATGTATTTACTTTTAGAATGTAAGGTTAAACATTATGTAAGAATAATTCTAGTTCTAAGCGAATCACAGAAGTATGAGTTTGGAAGTAGTAGTACGAAAAAAGAAAAATACCACTGATTGACATCTGTAGCTAAAGACCCTTTGAAAACAAAAATTATATATATAAACATTTACAATATAGAAATATTTAAAGAAAACAAATCGCTACCATCAGTAAAGTAAAGTTTTTTTTCTATACCTTAAAGTAGTTTATAATAATTACAAATTAAATTTTCTAGCGTTTAACCTCTTTAATTATATTTTTTTCTAGTAATTTGTACCTATTCGAAGTGAGAATGAATAAATTTATCATGAATTGAATAACCCAGAGTTTCCTTGAGGGCTCTCCCTCTTCAATGACCTCCATTTCCAACAGCTAACGGAATAGACCGGCCAAGGTGAGTAGTGGTGGGCCTAGTGCGCACAACACATGCGGACACGCAAGCGCTAGGCCATGGTAGGGCGGGCCCAGGCAGCGACATATGCGCCTGGCGAGCTCCGCTGAAGCTCGTCTTCCAAATCGAGAGTGGCACGGCCACCCGAGAGATTGTTTCGGTACGCGGTAGTCTTTCGTTTTCTTTTCTTTCTTGCCTGTTTTTGTTTTGAGTAGCTTCGGAATTCCACCAATAGACCAATGTAACGTAAAGATTTTTTTTCTCTCGGGCAGCCCTTGAACGCGGTATTATATCGGTATGCGCGCGAGAATTCTTTGTGTAAAGTAACGTAGGAGGTATAGCCTCACAAGATGAATAGTTTGCTTTGTTGAATGAAATTTTTTTTGTCGGTATGTAAGCGGGCAATTTGATGGCTGAATCTCTGGAAATGAGATTCGGGACTGATGCTAGAGAACGCACCCACGACGATACGCGCCGAGCTGAGCTGGCCTGCCAGCAGCCATCACTCCTCTAGCTAGGTAGAGGCCGAACCCAAATTCGTCTGAACGACACATGGGCTCGTTGCCTCGTCCCGGGGACTTAACGTCCATTGAGGCCAACAAGACGAAAGTCCTGTTGGCTTGAAATTTCGAAGCGACAACGTTCGCTCTTACTCATTACATTACAATCTCTTAGTTCTTTTCAATGATTTTTCGTTCATCGTGATAGTTTCCAGCTTGAAAGATGTGTTATTTGGTACCTACAATATCTTGGAATGAAATGAGTTTCAATTTCTTTAAATTATTTGGAGAAACAATCTAGTCTTCAATTTTTTAACTTTGTGGTAGGCGCCAGAATTTTGGAAATTAAAAAAAAATTGGTACCCTAACAAATTATGTATGATGAAATATACTTTACTTATAGTGGAGAAGAAGGATATACAATAATCTAGAAATCGTTGAACAGCATTTTTACACTGTAAGCAAACACAAATTCTCTAATCGTACAGAAAAAATGCTCCCTTGTTACGCCTTCACTCTTCTGTAACACATTTGTTATACCACTGTGAAGAAAAGGAAACACTAGCAGTCTAAATGAACATTACGTCCGATAGGGACAGGGCGTTCCATGGTGCCCTTATTTGGCCATATATTTTTGCACGGTTTTGAATTGCTGAGTTTCTCTAAAAACGCGGTAGATTGTGGCTATGACTCTTGGCTGAGCAGCAAGGCTATGTTGTTGGTGATATGTAAGGAAGAGAAGGAATGATGGAAAGCAACTTTTCATGAGCAAACTGAAGCTTTGGTAAGCGAGCTTGCTGGAGTGAGCAAGATGCTGACCTTGGATCTGAAGAGCCGAGATACTGGTGTTGTATTGTCAGCTCAAAACGTGAGCAAAATTAAGCGCATCAGGACAATATCATAGTTTATGTGTAATGTATGTGAATTGGCACAAAAAGGTATAAATAAAATGTCTCATAAAATAGAAGGGAGAAGCAGGATATAAAAAAGCTAACTCTTTCACAAATAACTAGATGAAAGTCGCAGGTTAACATAAAAACGACAAAGGCTACAAAGTCGTCATCCAGCGGGAATCAGAAAACTTTAAACAGAAGACGTTCATTAAGAAAGCATGTGTTGGATATATGACAAGTAAATAGCATGGCAATGCAAAAGTGTGTAAGAAGTCTGATTCGGATATTTTCACCACCCCTCCCTCCTTCATATTAACATTTTGTAAGCCAAAGAGATTGCCTACAAACCCATTGGATCCTTGGACATTTCTTCTGTATTGCAATTTGTTACGATTCAAGGTGCAACTCATTAAACTGAAAACTGGCAAAGCAGAACATTTCACAGGAGACGAGATAATTAAGAGAGCTGACGGGTCTGATAGCGTAGTTGATCTCATTGGTGTAGCTAACAATCGCATGCACTTACTTTTCAGACAATGTGTTGTACAACTTAATGATAAGAATAAAGCCCAGAAAAACAACATTGATCCAAACGGTATGCTCTGTTGAGTAAATTGATTGTTTCAATTTTTCCTATAATCACAAATACTAATTGTCAGACACATGTTTGACTAGTTTATTGGTTCATGATGCCCAAAATGAAAGCAAAAAATTAATTGCTTACTACCAGCTGTAAAAGGTTATCGCTGACAATGACAACAATAATTCAGTATAAATTCCATTAACTTCAAATGACAGCTCAACTGTTTTGAGCTGTAGTGCGTCGTGTTAGTTACGTTTTCTCAAAATAAAATTGACAGTGTTTGTACAAAATAAAGGCCTTTTACAAACGAAGAATTCTTCCAATATCACGAGGAGTGCTTCAAAGAGGAAAATTTGTTGCCTGAAGCAATCGCGAAAATCAACTGATGAACCTGAAGCATTGTGTTTTGTTTGCTGTATTGGCAAAAAATCAAAACATGGGATGATCATAAAGGATATGATATGGACAGAGTGTATGAAGCGTTCAAGCATGCTGACATAGAAGTGAACAAAAAGGGTTTGAAATGCTTGCGTTTAATATGAAGTGTCTTTGGGATATAACTATGTCTCAAAGAAAAACAAGGCATGAAAGTGAATGCGATATATTTCATTGCCTAATCTACTATCAGTATTCATGAGCAATCATACTAATGCCCATGTCAAATTGAAAATTAATAAACTCGAATCATAAGTCATTGTTGTGTTTCAAATGTCGTTTATATCAGTTTTTACTCAATGGCAATAAACAATACCTTCGTTGTAGGCTGGTGTTGTTTTTAGCTTGTATATCGCTATCAGACGAGTGTGGAAGGCTTATCAAATTATTGGAAGGATGAAATATTTCGACACAATGTTGAACACATCAATGGGTTGGAACTAGTTCACATTTAAGAACGCAGGGCTGATTTGCATGTTTGGAACGAACAAAACGTTTGGGGCATTTCACGTGAAACCGACAAGGAAAAAAAAGTGAAGTTCTGAAATTCGTTCATATTGGGCACATAATATTTTTGTTATTCGATGTTTAGTTGTTAAGATATGGGAATCTAAAGAATTCAAATTTTCACAGCAGGAGTTTTTTGAAATTTTATTTTCATATTGAAGTAAATTATAATTAAATAATAAATGTAGTGTTTTGCATAGAAAATTTACTGTTCTTTTTGATTTTTAAATGATATTCCGAATTTGATTTTTTTTCTAGTTTTAAACCGGAAGTGAATATTTAAAATATTTTTTTCAATAATTCCGACCATTTTAATTTTTACTTAATTTACTGTAAAAATTTAGGTATTAAATAACTTCAGAATGACACAAACAGGTAAGACAACAATGAATAATCAATTTTACTGAAATATTATCAACGTTTTAATGTATTTTTACATCACCAAACAACTTTAACAAGCGACAGTTATCACGCTCAGAGCGACATGCACGCACTCTAATTAATATATCTCCTAAACTAATCTAGATCCCATTCTGAAATTTTTATGGTAAATTTTATACATGTTAAGCTTTATTTTACATTTACATTAACTTCCTTTCTTTCCTTCTCCTTCCTTTCTTTTAGTTTATTTACTATAAATAGTTCGGTTGTAAGTTAAGTAGTGTTAAGTTCGTTAGGCTAAAGATGTGGTTTCGTGAGTTTAGTTTCGAGCTTGAGTGAACGTGACGTCAGGAGGTAAATTGTTAACCGTGTGAAAGATGGAGGCCGTGTCCATAGATCGCTTGGTGTCCCGTCGGGGGTGTCCTCGTGCCGTCCTGCCTATTTTGGCACGTTTTGGAGTGGATTTTGGGAAATCCACTTGAAGAAGGGGGGTAATGTTACATTCGCCACGCAACGTGGTAGACCCACAACCCATCAAGGCAAAATGGGGGTCCCTGTTCTTAAAGACCCCAAACCACCGTGCGGGTAAACGCTGTTTTAAAGAATTGATAATGTTACGTTCGCCACTTCACACAATCAAGGCAATTAATGAATTATAGTGTTATTAATGATGTAATGTAATGTTGTTATAAAGGAATTATATTGTAACTAACGAACTAGATGGCGATGAGTGAATTAGATTGTAGGAAGTAGAAGTTTGAATTATATAAATATAGGGGAGATGCACGTAGGTAAAGGATACTGGGTTAGATGGCTAAGTAGGTAATAAGTTTTTATATAGAGTGATCAACAGCAAAATGCACCCCAGTCAACGTCACAGACCCTGCAGATAAGTTGTCACCAACCACAACAACAAACAACGCTCACCCAATCGTCGCAACAGATCCAAATCCAGGCTCCGCCCGGTCTGCGATGCGCCCAATGATGTCCCCTATGCGCCAGTGATACCCACAACCATTGGCACTTGCAATTCACCATGGTTATCGACTGCCACGCTCCAATCGCATCCCACATGCAGCAGTCACAGCATTTCCCCCACATCGAGGTACAACGCTATGGCCAAACCAACGAAGCTTCAACCGCCAGCTGATGTGCGCCGCCAAAACCGGTCCCAAGCTGGGAAACTTTGATGACGTCAGCAACCTCATGAGCATGGACCGTCGATGTAGCAATGGGACTGGGTTTTCCCATAAATAGGATTGCGGGAGCAGCTGACGGGGCATTTACGTCGATCTCTTTTTCGGTGCAAAGTCAAGGGTCGAAGAAGATTGCGTTTTGGGTGTCAACCTTCTCTTTTTACGGCGATCTCATTTTCGGTGCAAGTTCAAGGGTCGAAGACGATTGCGTCTTGGGTGTCGACCTTCTCTTTTTACGGTGACCGCTTTGTTCGGTGCGAAGCTTGAACGGTGTGTATTTTTCGAGTGCAGATCTTCGAGTGATAATAGTGCGGTGTGAGCTGTCGTGACTGCGCAAATTTTACCGTGAAAACTTTTGTACAGTAATTTCCCTGTTTATGTTATAAAATATATCGTGAAAAGTTTTGAGTGAATTAAAAGGATACTTTGAAAGTCAGCAGTTTGGGGAAAAATACCCAGTGCCAGAAGAACACCCAAAGAGTATCAGTGAAAGGGAGTTTCCTGTAAAACAGTATGTACGCGTGTCTCCAACAGCCAGACGAGCAACTCCGACCAACCCAACTTCCACAACGTCGAGGAGTACCACGGAAGCGACACAAGGACCACAATGGTTATACTATTACCTGCGTCGGAAGTAGATTAAGGAGAACACAAATTGTAAATAAGATTAAGAATATATTAGTTAAGATTTAGATAGGTTTTTAGAAGGAAATACATTAGTTCAGTGAATTAAAATTGTTGTTATTGTGTGAAGTGGCGAAGCGGACGTCGCGTTTCCGGCTTTTGCGTTCCCTTTGTTTCAAGCTCCCTATTTGGTCGGTGGTTTTGGGTTGCCGCGTATCCTATTCCCGTTTCCGGATTCGCGGACAGGGCAGTCCTGGCGCAGAAACGGGTGGCACCTTTTTTATAAAAACATATTCTCACACCCCTCTTCGCGGGGTTAAGCCGAGTGGGACTGCCCACACCGTGGCCAGGGTCGGCTGCGGTTCAGTGGAAAGCGTTACGCAAAATATAGCCGTAAAAAAATATTCTGAAAAAGATCATCAGATATCCAAAAAATTCTTCGGTGATGACTGTTTCCTGCTAGCATTTGACTTAACAGCGGACAGTTTATACGAATCAGAATGTGGTTTTTTATGAAATCAAGGAAGGATCGAGGTGAGATTCAGAGTGGCTTTGAAGGGTAGTGTCACCTGTATTGTATACGAGGAGTATGATGGATGTATTGGAATCGACAAGAATCGTAACATAGAAGACAATTTTTAAAAGTATAAGTACCACTAAAATATGATATTTTAACAGTATCTGAATGTGTATAAATAAACTAAGATGGCACATAGCCTGATAAACATTGATTTTTTCTCAGAAGACTATCGGATCTTCTTTACAAAGGTGTTAGTAGCACACCAAAAAACAATTTTACTCGAAGCAAACCATATATACATATCCAACATCTTCAGGCTTAGCCACAAATCAGACAGGTGTATCCAAAAACATAAACGGCTTGATGAAGAGCTTATCCAATCTCTATCTAAATTCTTAACAGTGTTCGTTATTGGTGAATCTACAAAAAATTCTTGCGAAGCTATGCCATATTTTAAAAAGGTTGGAAACTTTGAGAACGTATTTCTGAAAGAACAGGAATGGAAAGGATCGAGATAATCGATGCATTGAGATGCAACAATATAACAGGCTTTTTCAAGGCGTTCATCCCTGTGATAGCTTGCCTCGAAAAATAAGAAAACCTGCAAGTGTCATTGTCAACACCAACACGATCTATAAAAGGGTACTCATTTAGTGACATTTTATTGTCCTGGAGACGGCCCCGTCCAGTATTTCGATCTATTTGGAAAATATCAAGACAGTACCTTAGAAAACTCTCCTGGTTAAATGGGAAAGATTTTTGAATAATAAGCAGCGGTTACAAGGAACCTTTACACCAACCTGTGGATAGTATACGAGTAGCTGCGTCTTCCTTTATTTTTATAAACTTTCTGAGTCAGTTCTCTTCTACAAAATGTAATGATAAAAATGATAACAAGATAATCCGTTCATACCGGAATTTTTTCCAAATATTATCCAAAATCGTAAAGAGTATTGCATCCAGGCCTGTAGACACGAAGCTGGTGGTATAAAAGCAGCGCGAGAGATCTCCACACTCATCAGCTTTCCGATCAATGTTTTCAAGTAAAAATGGAAACCGTAACTAGAAAGTTGGTAAATAAACGAACTCAAATATAAAACATCTGGAGTTGTTCACGCTTTTCGGAATTATGGATTTTTTTAAACATTTTTATGGACTACTACAACCTTGGCTCGGAGAATGTGAAGGAATATTACGACCAGTACTGTGCCAGATACAGAGAGAAAAGTCATCTAAGGCTAAACAACGAGGTATTTTCATATCATCACGTATACCGTGAATACATATCAATTATTCCAGATTTTTTCTATGGAGTAATTTTTTTTCATGTAATGAAATAAAATACAGAAAACTGCAAAAACATATTCATCTCAATAATACATTTTATTCATTAGATGATACTGATAGCTGTTTATTAGATTTTTGTTCGCACGGTGTGTCGTGAACTTTGCACGTAGTTTTGAAATTCTTGAAATCTCCCAGTTTTCGCATTCATTAGCCTGTCAGATAAAGATATTATCCTCCAAAAAATGAACTTATTGTGCTGGCCTGGCCAATTGAAAAGCGAAAAGATACAATCAAACATATTCTTCAAGTGAAACGGACAGAGAGATATCAGATTAATATAAACGACGTAACCATCGGCAATATGAGCAAAAATGCTGAAGCTTTTGAAGGAATTTCATGATTCTATTGCCGCTGAAATGGAGGAATTAGGGTATGCAAAAAAAGTGGAAATGAAAATCCAACTCCAGAACGATTCTTCATTTTCATTTCGTCTATATAGAATGTCGAGAATAGAACAGGAAGTGGTTGAGGAAATGGTAAAATAACTTTTAACACAACAAGGTGATCCGGGAATCCGACTCAAACTATGCCTCGCCAGTAGTGCTAATAAAAAAAGAAAAACGAAGAAGCCAGACTTTGCATCGATTTTAAAAAGATTAATTCAGTTACCGTTCGAGACAGCGAACGCGACTTACTCGAATCTACGACCAAATCGATCACATACATGGAGCAACATATTTCTCAAGCTTAGATTTGAGATCAGGCTACTATCAGATACCCATGGCTGAAGAGTCTAAGCGATTCACATCATTTATAACACGAGTTTGAACGAAATGCCTTTTGGTTTGACAAATGCACCACGAGTCTTTCATAGACTAATGAATAAAATTCTGTCACAATTGGGTGATATTGCAGCAGTTTATTTAGATCGCGTGGTATTACATGCAGATACAGTCACTAAAGTGTTGGAAGGACTACGAAAGGTACTGGTAATTCTTCAAAAGGAAGGGCTTTACCAAAATCTGCAGAAGTGTTTGTTTTTCACAACAACTGTAACTTACCTAGGCTACTCTATATCCCATGGTAAAGTGCAGCCAGGGAAAGAGAAAAGTAAAGCCGCAGAAAACTTCAGCGTATCTCAATCAGTATACAATGTCCGACAATTTATTGGCGTCACGGGATATTTCCGGGATTTTGTCAAGAATTATGCCTTAATTGCGCTTCCATTGACTACATTATTGAAGAAAAATGAAACCTGAAAATTGACACCCCAAAAAGAAAAAACTTTTCGTACCTTGCAGGCCACTATAGTCAACAAACCAGAACTGGCATTATTCAATCCACAAAGTATAACGGAACTCCACACGTTGAATATAGCAGGAATCATTCTGAAGTATTAAAAAGCAATCGCATTCATCCACTTGCTAATTTTAATCGGCAGGCCACTGAATTAGAAAGCAATTCTAACACCCGAAAATGTGCAAATTGCCTAAAAACCGGCAAAGTGCTAAACGTATGCCATAGAACCGATTCCACTGAATGCCCAGAATACATAAGGTGACTTACATTATCGAGGAGAAATATAAATTACAACAAGGTCTAAGATGAATAGTACACTTAACATACTATATGCAAATCTTCGAAGCTTATGCCAAAAAATAGAAGTTATTGAAATTTACGTGAAGGATCACAAGGAAGTTGATGTCATGCTATTCTGCGAAATATGGCTATATGATTCAGAGATTTATTACTACCAAATTAATGGATACAAAGCTGTTTTCTGCTGCAGAAATGATAACAGAGGCGGTGAAACCGCAATTTATGTTTAAACTGGTCAGCAATCTAAAGTAAAATATAAAAACATAATTTTTAAAAATAATAATAATCGAGATACAAACAGACAAACAAACTCTAAATATAGGAACCTTTTACAAATCTGCGGACACTTTTTCTACATTCATTGAACATATAGATGACTTATACTCTACGCACAAATCACTTATAACAGTAGCAGATACTAATATTAATCTACTAGACGATGATACACAATACCGAACATGCATGGATACTCTTGCAGTTAATAATTCTGAAGTATTAAACACAAAAACACCGACGAGATTAATCTCAGGTACAATTTTAGATCATATAACTACAAACGTCCAGACGATTAAACGCAGCACCAACTACACTTTTGAAGACTGGCCACAGTTAGACCATAGACTAATATGTTTAACAATTAAAACACATACAATGACCAAAGTGAAACCAAGTTTGAAATATATAACTTACCTCAGAAAAGATTAGTTCTTCGAGACAACTAACCAGCTATTTAAAAAGAAAACCCCAGAAAGTTTACAGGAGATGGCCGGGATAATACAGGAAGCTAAAGATTCTGCCACGTTTACCAAATCCATCAGGACAAGGAATGTAACGAGGATTAATGAAAAAGTTATTGTTGCCTCAAAGAAAAAACATAAAGCATATGAATTGCTAATTAAGGATCTTTACAGTCCTATGAAACAAAAACAATATAAAATAGTAAAAAAACGATTGTTTTAAAATAATAAAAGAAGCAAAGCAACACTATTATACCATAAAGCTTGAGCAAAGCTCAAAAAACCATAGCCAGTTCTTGAATCTAGTTGACGGTGTTCCAAGGAAGGGCGAAAAAAGTAAGACACACAATACCGAAAAACTATCTTTCTCGAACAAGATGATCAGTGAACCGAAGGAAATCTTCAACTGCCTTAATCACCATTTCTCTAAAATAGGTCATGAAATAGTAACGAAATTGCCTACGATATGGACATCATCCTCCCGAAACACATCCCCAATCTCCTCTTTTCATTTAAGAACCACCAATGAAAAGGAAATAATTAAAACTATTAATTCTCTACGAAACCATGCTGCACCTGTTCCTGATGGTATCACCGTCGATGACCTCAAATTAATAAAAGAAAATATTACTGATACTCTCGCGAAACTAATAAATAAATGTATAAAGCAGAGGAAATTCCCGGAATACTTAAAAACTTCTGCAATTATTCCAATTTTTAAAGGGGGTGATGAAACTGACCTAAAAAATTTCGGACCAATCTCACTCTTGAATTCCTTAAGTAAAATCCTCGAAAAAGTTGTAGATTCTCGAATCAAAGAATTTTTATTGCAAAACGAAATCTTGGATAGAAACCAGTACGGATTCCAGGTGGGCAAAGGTACAACAGATGCCATTTTTGATGGTATAAGATTTGTAAATGAATACTTGGATAAGGGCCACTACGTTACAGCAGTTTTTGTGGACTTAAAGAAACCCTTCGACACAGTTAGACATGAAAATTTAATCAACAGGCTCGGTGAATATGGAATTGCTGGCAAATCAAATAAATTTATACGCAGTTACTTGACGGATAGATTTCAAAATACACTAATTGGAGGTGTCAAAAGTAAAACTGTTAAATTTAGAATAGGTGTTCCGCAGGGCTCGACCCTAGGACCAACGCTTTTTCTACTTTATATCAACTTCATAAAAAAAGCAGGCCTTGTTGCGAAAGTGGTTATTTACGCAGATGACACTGTGCTCGTATACTCAGGTAAAACTAATCTCGAAATTGAACAAAAAGTAAATACTGACCTGGACAAGTATTGGTATTGGCTTCTACAAAGTAGATAGGCAATAACGCGGGGAAGACAAAATATATTATTTTCAAACAAAACAACAAGACTGCCATACAAACACACTTAAAAACTTGCCAAGATTTATTGGAAAGGTAAGCAATTGTGCTTATTAAGTGTTGTGATCGGTGTGCTTGTTTTTTTTATACTGAATTGGTTAAAGTAGAATTAACTTACATATGATATTCAACTGCCCGTGTTAAATGGTGGAATTGTGTTTAAATGATGAAGGCTTATCTAGTAACCAAACCAGGAATCCTGGAGTTAAGAATGGTGCCCCTCAGTGGAAGCTGGGATGGGGCTCCTCCCCGTGGGGTTGGTATATGGCTTACCTCTCCACCCCAGATGGCATCTCGTGCGCTCTCCCTTGTTGTCAGCTTACGTATAGGTTCCGTTTCGTCTCGTGCGCTCTCCCTATACGATGGTTCGGTTTCCATATAAAGCTACAAAGACGAACGATTACCTATTAAAGATTGACGGATAGTTTCCCTTAATCAAAGATTGACGGGTAGTTAAATGTATCAGTAATTGATTTCATCCTTACAAAATACTACGTGTTGTAATTGTTCGGTCTTCTTCAGTGATCGCTGAGGAAGACCGAATGATTAAGGTCGAAAATCGATTACGAATCCAAATAAAGATACACAAAATTAAAAGGAAGTTTTTCTTTTAGTTAAATGTAGTTAATGGATTTTGTTGAATCGGAGTAGAGTCGCTACTCATTGTGTCCAACCATCACACACACACACATACATACACACACATATATATATATATATATATATATATATATATATATATAAAACATTATATATATAACATTCTTTTCATTTCATTTCAAAGTATTCACTAGCAGAAAAAAAGTTGACTTTTTGTGCTGCTTATGAAAGAATTAAGCAGTATACGCATAAAATTAATCCGGTCAGCGCATTTCTACGCAGCGATTATTCATTTATTCCTGAAAATCTTGAAATTTTAAAGCGGTAATTTCATCGGATTCCCGTTAACCCCTTGTTAGTATTAAACCGCCTTCCAAGTCGAACAGTCGCTTTTCATTCTATATATTTTTTATTATTACAAGTTCTAACTTGTTAACTGGCGCCCGAGCAGGCACCCTTCACTCGTCGCGAAATTAGTGAAAGGGCTAATAAAAAAAGCAGTGCAACAAGTTAAGCCAAAAGGTTGCTTAAATTATGGGCTGAGGCTGGTTCAGGATCTGCTATCAAAAAATTAATAAAAAATATAATATCACATTTGGAAACTGTCGCAATTGTGGTTAGTTGTCGATCGAAAGTTAGTTTCGGGGAAACGTGAGCGTCGCGAGCCCATTCTCAACAACAAAACCCAAAATTACGCGTGTGACGAGTGACCTACCTTAGTAGGACTCTTCAACCCTTCAACGAAGAGTGCCAAAAAGGACGGCCTGTTCCGTGGACTCAAAATAGTGACAGTGACCATCGTGATTCCCAAGTGAAAAATTGACTGAAGGAAAAGGACTTAAACCATCCCTACCTGCTTCAAAAGGATACTGGTGTTACTCCGAGACCGATTTGATAGTCTCGCATCTTATGTAAGTGAAACTACTTCCCTTGCAAAGAATAAATTGATTTACAAAAACCCCGGAATAAGGGTCATAAAAAAGTGATAGAATTATTATTTAAATTTTTTTTACACGAAAGTACAACTAAGCGAAGCGTTTATCAATTTCTAAAAATGAAAGCGCTGAGAGAAGCTATCACCTAACTTACAGGAGCCATAAATGCTCAGATAGAGTTTTCGGAGAAAATGGATCTGAGGCTAAAAAAATTGAAGAAATTCAAATCAACCAACTTCAAAACGTGGCTGGTAATCGTCATCATCGACGTCCAGAGACTACCGAAGATTTATAGGACATCTGCAGACTTCCAGATTGTGTAAAAGAATTGCAAATTTTTTGATGGTAATCCTACACACTATATCTCTTGGGTGCATACTGCCGAAACAATCCTTGAAGATTACGAGGTAGTCAAAGACAAACCTATATACAGGGCAATTCTGCAATGCATACGACAAAAAGTTAGAGGACCTGCAGACTCTGCTCTTATATCATACAAAAATTTTTGGCGAAAATTGGGGTGCCATCAAAAAATGTTTATCTCTACATGACGCGGACAAAAGAGATATCCGCACATTAGAACATCAACTTAATTTTATGTGCAAAGGAAATAATAGTATCGATGAGTTTTACGCTAATATAAACCATCAATTTTCCCTTATCATGAATAAAATAATAACAGAAAGCTATACAGATGAAACTAGTAATGTTCTCATTGAAACATATCGCAATAGAGCACTTGACGTTTTCATCAGAGGGTTAAATGGAGATCTCACCAAGATGCTCATGATCCAAAAACCTTTAACTTTACCCGAAGCGTATTCATCCTGTTTAGAGATGCAAAATCTGAATTACAAAAACATTTCTGTTAAACATTCACATTCTGTTAATTCGGTAACATCACCGACGAATCAAATTTTCTCGCCTTCATATAAGCAGCCAATTGCCAGAACTGCACCAAGGCCAGCACCCAGGTTTTTGCCAAGGACACTGTCGATAGCACAAAAGAATGAAGCATACGGCATACAGCATCAACAGCGCCCGAATCCTCCCTCAAGTCCTCATGCACCAAAACCTCCACAGCCAATGGATATCGATCGTTCCATACAGACTCACCGTATTAATTATATAAACCGAACTGATGGCTACTATCCATGCCAAAGATATCCTGATAATAACTCTGGCACATATCCACGAAAACAACAGCGAGTTAATACATTGCAAACAAAAGAAGAACCAGAAGAAGAAATTCTCCTCAAATCACGTGCATACGATCCAATTGACAACGACCAGTGCGAAATGTTCGAAGAGGAACCAGAACTAAATTTTACCAGTCTAGCCTCTCTAGCATACCATACCTAGAATACAAAACAAGGTATGGTAAAATGCTAAAATTTCTGATCGATACTGGAGCCAATAAAAATTTTATAAGACCAGAGTTCGCTGGGAAAAAAGTGTCAACTGATCAACCATTTACAATAGAATCAGCAGGGGGGGGAAATTAAAATCAACGAGAAAGTCATGGGGAGATTTTTTTCAAGTATTGGAAATGATACACAGGTCATCTTTTTTGTTTTACCTGGCTTGAAATATTTCTATGGCATTATCGGAGATGATACTTTGAAGGAACTGGAAGCTATTATCGAGCGAAAAAATAATCTTCTAAGGATAAAACCAAATATTCGTATAAAGTTTTTAATACAGCGAATACATAAGATTGAATAATTGCAACTGCAGATTCTAGAACTAATAAAACAATTTGTCCAATTACTAATAAAGTAACTAATACTATTGATAGGGAAGACCCTGTGTTTCCTATTAAAGTTATTAATAAATGACCTGCAATTATATTAGCAGTTATCCGAATTGCTAATGTTCCAGGGCGAATTAAATTACTAATAGTTTCAATGCAAACTATAAATGGTATTAAAATAGCGGATGTACATTGGGGGAGATTTATACCTCTTAGAGAGAAAGTTTCGACTGAGGTTAATAGTACCTTAATAAGAGATGAACATCTTGCCCCAGAAACATGGCAAAAACTTCAAGAAATCATATTCAAATACAAGAATCTGTTTGGACCAATAGATACATCCCAGACAGTTAGTACTAATATCGAAGCGGAAATTAAAACGATTACAGACGAACCGATTTATGCGAAATCCTATCCATGTCCTGCCAATATGAGGAAAGAAGTCGAAGCACAAATAAATCAACTTTTAAGGGATGGAGTCATAAGGCCATCAAAAAGTCCTCACAACTCTCCCATATGGAAAGTTGACAAAAAATTGGATGCTTCTGGCGAAAGAAAGTATCGCATGGTAATTGATTACAAAAAACTTAATTCAGTCACAATTTCTGACACCTACCCATACCAGACATCTCTACCACCATTTCCAGTTTGGGAAATTCAAATTTTTTTACTACCATAGACCTCACATCAGGGTTTCATCAGATTAAGATGCAAAAGGAAGATATAGATATACCAAAAACCGCTTTCTCTACTATGAATGGAAAGTATGAGTTCACTCGACTTCCATTTGGCCTAAAAAATGCTCCAGCAATATTTCAGCGTGCTATAGACGATGTCCTCAAAGAATACATAGGAAAGATTTGCTATGTGTACATTGACGACATTATAATATTTGGAAGTACCGAAACTGAGCACATACAGAATATAGCAAGGGTATTCGTAAAACTTGCTAAAGCTAATCTCCGTGACAACCTAGACAAAACACAGTTTCTTAAAACGGAAACTGAATTCCTAGGCTTCCTCATAACAGATAAAGGCATCAAACCTGATGATAGGAAGGTAAATGGGATCAATAGGATCAAGCCTCCAGAGAATCTCAAGGATTTGAAAAGCTTCCTAGGCATGGCTTCATATTATCGGAGATTTATCCGAGACTTTGCCAAGACTGCTAAGCCACTTACAAATCTTGCTAGGGAGAGAATGGACAAATAAAGTCCAGTCAGTCAAAGAAGATACAAATCAAAATGGATGAAAAAGAAGTGAAAGCATTCAATAGCTTAAAGGAGTTTTTAACTTCCCCAGAAATCCTCATATTTCCAGATTTTTCTAAGCCGTTCGTACTGACCATAGACGCTTCTGAAAGTGCAATTGGAGTCTCACAAGGAGAAATAGGAAAGGATAAGCCCATCACCTATATATCGAGGTCCCTCAACAAAGCCGAGGAAAATGACGCTACCAACGAACGAGAAATGTTAGCGATACTTTGGTCCTTAGACAATTTGAGAAATTATCTCTATGGTGCGAAAAATTCACACAGACCATCAGTCTCTAACCTTCAGCCTTAGCAACAGAAATAATAATGCGAAGTTCAAAAGATGGAAGGCTCGAATTGAGAAGTACAACTGTGATTTTATATACAAACCTGGAAAAACCAATCATGTGGCTGATGCATTGTCCAGACTGAAAACGGACACAAATATTCTAACTACATCTTCTTGTACAGTTCATAGCGCCGAAGAGGATAGTAATGATCTGATACCGTCTTGTGAGGCCCCATAAACACCTTTCAGAATCAAATAATTATTTCTAAAGAGAAAGATATCATTGTATTCGAACAGCTCCATCCAGGTTATCATCGGCATTTCGTCAACCTAAGTCGAATAACCAAAGAAGGCCTTTTAACAATCCTTAAAGAAAAATTAAATCCAAACATCATTAATGGTATAAAGATTTCTGAACGAAATATCCAAGTATTGCAAGATTTATATCGACAACATTTCAATAAATTCAAGATCAGACTTACTCAAAGGATATTCGAGGATATTTCCAACCCAGAGAATGTACTACGCATCATAGAAACCGAGCACAAAAGAGCTCACCGAAATTATGAGGAGAATAAAAATCAGATATTAGAAAACTCTTACTTTCCTCACATGACGATGCAGGTAAAAAAGTGAATAAAATCATGCGATGTCTGCAATAAAAACAAATATGATAGACATCCTCACAAGCCCGAAATACAAGAGACTCATGTTCCCTCGTAGACTTCTGAAATCTTACACATGGACATAGTCGAAGTAAAAAAGGAAAAATTATATATCTTGCATCGACAAATTCTCTAAATATACTAAACTTTTCCATATAAAAGATAAATCTGTGCTCCACCTGAGGGATAAGTTCATCAAAGTCTTACAATTTTTTGCCGTGCCAAAAATACTTATCAACGATAATGAAAATGGCCTCGTGAGACCAATCATTGTCAATTATATCAAATCATTGGGAATCGAGTTATACTTAACTCCCAGCCAAAGAAGTGAAGTCAACGGAACCGTAGAAAGAGTACATTCTACTATCATTGAAATTGTTAGATGTCTTCAAGAAGAATATTTAGATTTTTCACTCAAAGAGATAATAAATATAGCAGTAGATCGGTACAATAACACCATTCACACAGTTACAAAGAAAAAACCGAATGACATATTCTTTGGAAGAGAGCAAAGAATAAACTATGAAAATTTGTGAGGTTTTAGGAACAAAATAAATATAGATTTAGCAGAGCAAATTAAGAAAAATCAGAAGCGGAAATTCAAAAGCGAAAATGCTAAAAGAGAAAAACCAAAAACATACAAGCCAGGTGATTTCATTTACACAGCTTTTAAACAAATTCAAAGCAAAAATAAGCCGATTTATAAAAAAAAAGTGGTTGCAAAAGAAAATAAAGTAACTGTAGCAACTCAGAGTGGAAGACGAATCCACAACGCTAACATTAAAAATGTTCAACAATAAAATAATCCGTCACCTAGGCGACCAAGTCAACGATTAAAATACATCGAGACGACTGAAGGGAAGCTCTATTGTGCAGTATTACAATGAAACAGTCAAAATAAAGGACAACGAATATACAAGTCACGAGATTTACACGCATCAAATCCATCCCCATATTCTTCAGAAATTGCCGTTTGAGAAGAACCTCAAGCTAAACCTTGGATACCTTCACAGGTTGTATCGTACCAACAGGAAACAATTGCAGGATCTAGTGCAAGGCTACAAATACTCCTATTTAACATACATATGTTTAATATCAGTGTTAATACTAATAGTAGTTATCGTTATATTTACAAGAATCAGAAGAAGGCAAACAAGTTTACGCATCATACGGCAAACAGCTGCTGAAAGTCTCCAGAATCTCGACATACAAGGCCTAAAGCCAAATCAGATCCAAATTCAAACAGCATCCAGTCAAGCATAGCATCTGGACCATCTTGATCAGCAAAGTCGTGCTGGACGCAGACATTTGGAGAGGGAGGAGTTAACACCGCCATCACCAACAGCCATAAATAAGCACTAGTTTAGTTTTCCTTATCATTCCATAAAATGTATCCTCTGCAAACTCCTCACATGTGAAATACCGAACTTTGTCTTTCCCACAATAATTTGTTTACTTTTTCTTATCTTTCCATAAAATGCATCCTCTGCAACCTCCTAACATG
>OZ012661.1:41618829-41719701 GCA_963942545.1 Oxycera nigricornis | reverse complement strand
GAATGGACACAACAACTAAACTGAGCCAGATTTAATTTAATTTTATGTAATGTAGTAAAGCGAAATCTGTTTTATCCATTTTAAATCCTCATTAAATGTGAACAAATGTTGTACCGTTTCAATCGCTGAAAAAGCATCTTTAGAGGTAGGTTGTTGGAAATCGATAGTTGGGTTCATCTCCTCTTAGTCCTTGTTTATACCCGATTCCAAATCTGGATTTGAGAAAGCTAAAATTTCCTCTACCGTCATGTTCTCCGTTTCAAGTTCTTCATCAATGCTTGGAAAATGTTCCCAACATTCTTTGTGATACCAAGTCATCTACAGTGCAGACCCATTGAGTCAAAGGTAGATTATCTTCAACTTCAGTTTGATCATGTTGTAGTCGTCGCAATTCCGCTAGGGGTAGTGAATCATCTTGATCAAAAGAGTTTTCTGTTCCTGTTAAATAGAATCCTGCATGTGCAAAACAATTGGTTATTGTACGTTGAGAAACACGATCCCAAACTTTTGGAATCAGAAAAATGGCTTCAAGCATATGCATTTTTTTGGCACACCATTTTCGTCGATGTCTTTTAAAAGTTTCATAACTTGAAGTTTCATAAAATGTGTTTTCAGTGACTTGATTACGCCTTGATCCATTGGTTGGAGAACTGCCGTAGTATTTCGAGGAAGAAAGACTAATTTTATTGCTTTTAAGTTTTGAATATTCGGTTGAGCGGGACAGTTGTCTGAGAGCAAGAAAATTTTCTTTCTTGTCGAATCAGCTTATTGTCTCATCGCAAAATATTTTTTTTCATGTCATCCAGGCTCTTGGACTATTCTCATATTCGACAGGTAGTGATTTAACATTTTTAAAACTGCGAGGCCGTTTAGCTTTGCCACTTACCTCTAGTTTTTGGGCTTCCGAGCCAGTCATTTTTGCTGCTACAAGAACAGTCACTCTTTCTTTAGAATGTTCACCTCCAACACACTTTTCTCCTTTAAACTTCATTGTTTTATCAGGCTGTGTTGAATATTCCTTCGTCTTTATATCCTGTACTTAAATTTGGCCATATTGTAATTATCCAATCGTAACACATCCCTTCCGGTACATCTACCGCTACTCCACTTATTTTGCCAAAAATAATGTTGTGCCATTTTCTGAACTTTTGGATCCATCCCACTGTGCATTTAAAATTTGTTAATCCAAGTTGTCTTGCAAAATCGTCCGCTTTTGCTTGTAAAATAGGACCACTGATGGGAATATTGCGACTTTTTTGAATTTTGAACCATTCAAATAAAGCGTCGTCTACTCTAGATTGGTTACAAGACCTAACCTTTTTTAATTTTAATGATTTAGAGCTATTTTCACATACACTCTGTATTTTATTGCAATTTTTCCACATCGTGGAGATTGTTGAATGTGCGACTTGAGATGAAATAACATGCATATACAATATTTTTACTAACTGCATATTTATTTAGAACTTACATCAAATTCTTTGGCAATGCAGACATTTGACTCTCCAGCTTCCAGACGCCAAATAATTGCTGCTTTTTCAGCGATTGTGAACGCTTTCCTTTTCGCCATGTTGACCTTCGTTAAGCTGTTTAAATATTGGACCTTTCATATGAAACTAAGAAATCAACTTCCACTAAACAAAACACTGAACTGATTGTATATGTTCTGTCGCGTTTGTTTTCATAACCTGGTGTTCTCCTTTCGATGATTCCATGGAGTAATCTTACTGTATACGCGAGTCCGTCGTTATAGGGCTCAAATTTAACCAGTTAATCTTCCAATTTTTCTTCGCTACATAAGTTTCGTCGTAATATCAGATTTCGTTATAAACGACAGTTCTTACATACAAAAGTGATTTTGCCGGCCGGGATTTTTAAACTCGTCGTAAAAGCCGAAATGTTGTTATATTCGAGGTCGTTATATGTCGCCCCTTCAACTTATATTCTAGAATTTTTTTGTATTTACCTGAAAAAAGATTCATCAAAAAGATAGGACAGCTGAAGGTATTTAAAAAAATCTGTATTTAAAGATAAATTTAAGTATATTATTTTATGCTTAAATAATGGGTTGCCTTTCCTTGTTTTGCTAAAACAGTTATCATTCGATTTGGCAGAGATTTATATAAATTTTTCAGATATTTCTGCGGAATTAGCCTCCAAGCTTCTTGTCTGGCATCTTTTAGCGCCTGGATTGAATTATACTGTTTATTGCTTCGGTATACAGCACGGCATAGTTGACTCCAAGCATTCTCTATAACGCTTAAATCTGGAGATCTAGCTGGTCATGGTAAAACCTTAATATTTTTGGAGGAAAAGTATTCCTCTACAATACGCACTGTATGCACTGCTGCGTTATACTGTTGGAAGTTAAAGTCCTCTTTAGAAACCCTTGTTACATGTGTCCTGATTTGTTCGTCTATTAATTTTATGTAGTCTGGACTTTTCATTTTTCCATCCACAAAGCAGATTTCGGTCTTCCCTTTGTATCCGATCCCTGACCATACCATGACACCTCGACCACCCAGTTGTCTGTCAACTTGGAAAAGGCAATCTTTCCCTAAATCATGAAAATAATATGACCAACCGTCGGGTCCATCCAAGGTGAATCTTTTCTCATCCGTAAAGATGGTGGGTTTCTAAGAAGTTTTCTTCGTTGAATAATGTGTGTTTTTTTCAATAGACTTTGGACATTTAAAATGTTTGTGTTCACACCAGCTTTTTTGCAATTTGCCTCACTGTTGCTGTTGAGTTTCCCGCTACTCGTATTATCGACCGCTTTTCACGATAATTTAGTGCACTAAGTCTGCTTGAATTCTTCTTTTGCCCGTAATTTTCAGGATCTTTTAGTAAATGCATTACAACATTTCGGCTTAGTTTTACAATTTTCGGGATTTTTACGACACTAAAACTCTCAGTTTTCAGATTTAAAATCATTTTTATTTCACTTTCACTTAGTTTTTTACCGCGACCCATTTTTGCAACACAATCCACTAGTCTGTACTGAAAAAATATCGAAATTTTTATGAAACGATCTCAGTTTATTTAAACCCGTAAACACTAAACAAATTCCAAACTCACTTCTTGCATCAAATGCTTGCAACTGCCGATTTATATACTGTGTCCTATCTTTTTGAAGCACCTTTTTTCAGGTAAATAAAAAAAATCCCTGAAATATTAGTTGAAGGGGCCATTACGTTAAACATTCTGAACCTTCCTTGCTTCTACTTTATGACTCACAATAAAAGTTTTTTCTACCTCTTATCGGTTTTGAGAAATGGGAAAATTTCAGGGGTGTCCTATCATTTTGATGCGGAGTGTATATATATACAGTAGGTGGCCATTGAATTAGAAACTTTGTAAAATTTCAATACTTTGGTTCATTTTACATTAAAAAGAAATACTTGAGCTTAAATATTTATATTTATTGATAGTTTATACCATGTTCGTACAAAATACGTCTTTATAATTAATATTTTGTAAGTCCCCCCTTAGGTTTGATTACTGCTTTTAAACGGTCAGGCATATTTTCAATGCATTTCTGAATCATGGATTCAATATCCTTGTCATTTCTCCAGATATCTTCGATTCTATTTTTCAATACTTCAACTGTTGGATTTGAAAAGCTATAAACTTTCGTTTTTAGCATAGACCAACAGTTCTCTATTGGGTTTAAGTCCGGTGAGTTTCCACACCAGTTAAGTAAGAGAATTTCATGCTCCGCGAGATACTTTTTAATGGATTTTGCGGTGTGGCATGGAGCGCCATCTTGCATAAAAGTATATGACGCTTCTTGGCTATTCAAGCATTCAAAATGCGATGAGAGAGCAGTATCCAAAACCGTTTTGTATTGATCTTGCCGCATTGTTCCCGTAACAAAATAGAGAGGACCCGGACCCATGCCTGATATGCAGCTCCAAATCATGATTGCTGGTGGATACTTGACTCTTCTCAGCAAAGATTTCTCCTCGTACTTCTCTGAAGGTCTTCTTCTGACATAAAGATTCCCTTCCGTTACAGCCTCTAGACGGCATTAATCACTGAAGATAGCCTAAACGTTTATTGAATTTTTTAGTATTTTTTATCAACGTTTAAAAACGACCAAAAACTTGTTGCTCGACTGAATTGGTGAATCTACCTTTTTCCAATCTTCAACTGTGAAGTTCTTATGTTGTTCCGCCCATTGCAACCGAGCCTTTTTCATTTTTGTTGTCAATTTCGTTTTTTTCGCCGGACGCCTGCATTTTAAATTTGCTTCGTACAAGCGGCGTCGTAAGGTTCTGCCCGATATCTCTACTCCTTGTTTGGTGAGAGTATTTTTTTAATACTTTGCGTGATGCTCTGCGATGTAATAAAGCTGTTGCAATAATTTTTCGGTCCGTTCTTGGGGTAGTTTTTATTTTTCTTCGGCAGTTTTGGCGACAACTCATACGTGGAGGTATATTTTCTTTATTATTTTGAAATATTTTGGACACCGCGGCACAAGAAACCTTCGCTATTTGGGCTATTTCTCGTTGTTTTAGTCCACCTTTCGTAAGTAAGGACGAAATCACTTCCTTTTTTACACTGCTTATATCCTTTTCGCGACCCATTATACAAAAAACTATGTGCAAACGAAAGACCAACACAAACGCTCCTTGTCACTTGATTTTTTTCTTGTTTTTTAAATTAAATTATTTAAGACAACAGACTAAATACAAATCAACGCGTTCAACTAATGCAAACAGTGCAACAGCCGAATACCAAGTGTTCAACTTAGTCCATGAAACTACTGTATGCACCACACATAAGGAACGGTATTTTTACCTTCCTTCCTACACTCGAGTAAAAGGTTTTATGAGACGCATTACATAGCCAGGTATATGAATGGTATTCTAGTATGCAAAGATTTGTTTTCCAAACTAAACAAATTAAGAAAAATGTTCGATATTGTAAAAATTACAATTTTTTGCGAAAGTTTCTAATTCAATGGCCACCTACTGTATATATACAACTGGACTATTTTTAGCAATACATTATACAGCAGATATTAATACAGCATTTATTAGAGTAGCCCACATTTGCCGGGATGTAAATTATGGGTGATTACTATGAACTATATAATGGTTCATATATATATATATGTATGTATATATATATATATATATAAGCTCTTTATTCGCGGGGTATATGTTCAGTAAATATGCCGCGAATACAGAAACCCTGAATATGGAATGGTAATTTATATGGGATTATAGGGGATACGTTCCCAGCTGGCAAAATAAAAAACAAAAATACAAAAAAAAATCAAATTAATTGAAGTTTTTGTCCATATTGATTAATTATGATCGTCAAACTGATATTCACCAGTGGTATTTGCCTCTTAAAAATAAGACTTCGTTCCACAGATGAATCAATTTTGATGAAGAAATCACAAAACTAATTTGCCATTTTCAAACTTTCACTAAATTTTTTTAAATCAAATCTCACGTTTCCAGTGCTTGTTGAAGCCTTTTCTTCAATCGACTGGGGATTTAACATTTCCTTTAAGTCAGTTTCAGTCAAATCTTCATCTTGCAATTCAAGCAACTCCTCAATGTCTCTTGCTTCTATCTGTTCGAACCCATCTCGTCCTATTCCTTTCATAATTTCGGCAATGTTTGCAGTTATAGTTTGAATTTACACAGATTCTTCGTCATTTTCCACAGTCAGAACAGGCCACAGTTTTTCCAGCATGATTTCAATGTGTATGGCTTCAGTTCTTTCAATGATTCTTTTATGTTTACGATGCTTTCTGCTTTGTCAAATTTCTTCCAGCATTGCATAACATTCATATCAAGATCACATTCCATATTATCCAGTATGATTTTGAAGGTTCGTCGAATGTAATATAGCTTAAAGCCCTGATTTATTCCTCGGTCCATAGGTTGAAGTAAAACAGTCGTGTTTGGAAGTAAAAATGTGTTTTTTATAGCTGGATGTATAGTTTCAAGTTCGCGAGGATGACCTGGTGCATTGTCAAAAACTAGAACTGCTTTACAAATTAATTCTTTTTTTAAAATAAGCTTCAATTTCAGAAACAAAACAATTCCGGATCCAGTCACAAAAAATGGCGCTTTTAAAGCACGAGCATTTAACGATCTGTAAAGCATCAGTGGTTAAATGACACAATCTCCAGATGCATGAGAATATAGCAGCTGTGTAACTCTATCCTTTGCTGCCTTAAATCCAGGGGCGGACTTTTCGCTTTTAGAAATGAAATGTTTTTTTTGCATTCTCTTCCAAAACAGGGAAGTTTCGTCTACATTAAATACTCAGGTTTGTATCCTAAATCAGCTACTAGGTTTCCAAATTCTTCTGTATATCTTTCTGCTGCAGCAGTGTCTGCAGATGCAGCTTCTCCAACGATTTTAATGCTATCAGATGATTGCTGCACCTTAAATTTATTGAACCAACCTTCCTATGCTTGAAATCCTACATCTGTACATTCACCACCACCGGGCTTTCTAAATTTTTTTAAAGTTTTTTATCGATCGTACCGTTAATTCGTTGACATTGAATGAGCGTGATATGGATGCAAACGACTCTCCAAGGCGTAAACGATCAAGCATTTCTATTTTCACTTCAATTTTTTGCGTCGGAACTAGTTTTACATTTTTTTAAATCGACATTATAAATTAGAAAGACAGCGAAAGAGACGTGTTACGGGATCACAATTTTTGAAAGGAATGAAAAGAGGAGACAATAAAACACGCAAAGTCTAATATGTGGCAGCATTTAACAATACACTTTATGCATTAAGTAATAAGATTGTTTTACTGAAACATTCTGTTTGTTTACATTCTCAAAAACACCAAACTTGCGAAGGCGGCTTAAATCAAAGGAAAAGTCAAACCACTCATACAGTGGCGATAGCATTTGACAACATGTACTTTACGCGTAGTTCTTATAAGGTCTGTTTTACTTTTTTATTGATTCATTAGCCGACGCGTTAAGAAAGAATACCGAATCCTTTTTATTAATATATACCGATTAGATCCGCGAATAAAGGAATTGAGCTGCAATTTTTTTATTCGTGAATAGTGGAAACGCGAATAAAGGAATCGTAAATAAGGAGCTTTTATTATACATATGTGTAAATATTTATATTATATTACACACATAAATATATTTACACACACACACACACATATAATCTCCAGACGCTTTGTTTGCACTTTTCGTGTGAATTGTGGTTGTATTTGACATTGAAGAGTGTGGTGATAGCTCTACCTATTAAATTTCATGTCCTCATTCATATAAAAATATGAGATGTTGTAAATGCCACCATACTGCTGATTTCTAACTGGGATTTGCGACATATCGATATTCTGGACCGTTGGATTTGTTACTATGGTATGTAATGCCTCTATCTGGTTTCGTGTAATGGTCGTTTTAAACTGGAAGATTTGTTATTATTAGCATCAGAGACAAGGAGAATATTCCAAAATTTATCCAATTTGACAGATGCGCACGTTGGATAATGATTTGATAATTGCTAGACTGTCAGCAGTCTCATGTTTTTTTATATTGCAATAATCTTTGCCTGAATTTTTTTGTATTGGTATGGAAGCCGAAATTGTAGTTTCAGGCCCAGCTGTTCTGAGGGAACACTAAAGCCACTTTTTCCCTTCATTTTTGATCCATCAGTGTAAATGTCGACCGATTCGCGCATCTCACTTCTTTTTATAACCTGATTGTCTTAAAACAGTGTTTGGAAAAGTAAATTAGAGAATCAAGGTCTTCTTTCTCTGCTGTTAGTCCCTCCTATTGTAGTATGGTGGCGTGGTCAATATTTCCCTAGTGTGACAAATGTAGAGCTTTTAATCGAATTGTAGAGTATTTGGCCTGCTGTCTTGGACGGGGCTCAGTCAGCCAGTTTAATAGCATAAACAATACCTTTGTTGCAGTGAGATTAGGGTCCCAATAATTACAATAGCTGTAATTCTGCTAAATTAGTTTAGCAGGCTTACTTTTGATGCTTTTGCAAATGCTGGCCACCAAGTAACTGAACCATACAGAAGTATTGGTTCCATTATCACCATGTAGGACCATGGTACAATTTTTGGATTTCAATCACAAACTTTTCCCAATTGTTTTTTTGCAGCAGTAGATTGCACATGGTGAACAAGTGAAATGCTGTTTTAACTGATTTCCTTTCCATGTATGCATCCTGCGCTTTGGAGAGTTGTTTCAGTGCAGCTCTCAAATGAATTGACCAATAAACAAACTCAGCCTTTCCAGTGTTATCATATGAAAAGAGCCCTTTAATACTAGGGTCAAGAGTGAGAAGCCTTACCCGCTTCAAGTATCAAGACTATTTTAGCTTCTTTTCAACTTTGTGGAGTTTAAGCCATCCATAGACATGCTTTGAAAATGTCGTTTAGCCACGACAGTGCTGTGAATCTCAATCGGTGAGATATCGTCATTGCATCATAGCTGAATTGATGGCAGTTACTTAGCGCTGCTAAGTACGTGATACCTCGATTGTCCGCATGCAGGGCTTTTATCACTCCAAAGGTAAGAAATATTTTGACCTTAAGCCACACAAACTTGTTCGTACTCAATTAGAACGAGAGATGCAAAAAGAAAAAAAATCAATTTCGCATCAAGTTCAAAGCAATGAAACCAATTATACTACCTAAATATTCAGATTGCTATTTGAAATTTAAAAGCTGAATAAATGCATATAATAAATAATACTATAAAGTATGTCCTTTTTTAAATATTTCTTTTCAGGCTCAACATCAACAGTATCATGGATTGGTACGCAATGAAAGAGAAAAGGTTATTAGATGGTGAGAAAAAGGGGAAAGTATGAAAATTCACGAGAACTAATTGATGACAAAGGCTGTTCCCACATATACCCGGGTAAGATGTAGACCTCATAATTCGATATTACCAAGGAGGATTCCTCAGCACTACGGATTGTGGACGAGAAATCATGAACATCATCAGATTCAAAGTGTTTAGTTTTTCCAATCACCCATATCTGATACTAGCACTCGCCACCAGATTACATGGTAGCTCACCTGTCTCACCAAGCCTTATTATTGAAATTATGAGACTACTTTATCATAGTGAGAACCACCGAAAAATCAGTGACCAATATCCAAACCGTTATTTAAATGGTTTTTGAAAGAGACAAGGAGAGTTAATTCGGTGAAAATTTTCATAATTTACCTTAATTAAAATACCCAGGCACTTATAAAAAAATCCAAGAACTTATTCAGAAATTTAATGATTTTTTAGGTAGATGCGAATTGTTGAACATATTGAAAACAAATACTATGACCTTACTATATTAATATTCAAAGCCATTTTTAAGAGCCATTTGCTACGACCACGGTGTTTTGGCCATGCGGTTACACAAATTTATCCGGTTTAGTCTTCCACGCCATTTTTTTTTTACTTTCATAGGAAGTAATTGACCCATGCCTACTTTATATGTTTACTGGGAGGAAAACAAGGAAATGAAATTAGTATTGAGTGACAGTACTCAACCTGAAAAAACTATTGTTGTCCTCGATTCTATATAACCAAATTTTTGAAAAAGTTTGATATAAAAAATACAATCGCACGACACATAAATTAAAAGAAAACATGAATGATAGCCATAGGATAAATAAATCAAAACAGAAGTAGGGTAAAAAATGGTCCACAAAATTATTCACGTACTATTCAGACTATGAAGGGGATGTAGGGTAGATCGCCTCCTCGTGGTGCATCCTGGGTAACGCTAAATGATCTACCACGGCACGACTTTCGATTGTTTTCTTGGACAACTCTCTCGTCTTAACGACTATATCTGATGCTTTGGGCTGGTATCAGTGGTATTCTGTCACCTGAGTACGCAAGAGTGACATCTTGCGAAAATGGCTTTCAGGCTAATGCCAATGCTGCCTCCGTCCCGGTAAAACCCTGGCAGGCCTCACGGTACGTTCAAAACTCGTCGCCACTAGTCTGGCCGTGTAGGTTCAGTTGAGTTTGGACTCCTGATTAATCCCCGGCCCGGCTCTGAGCACATATCCTCATAAGGGAATGTGCCAACCCTCGCATGGCCTCCCTGCTTCGGCATAGATAACCATGGGGTCTCAGGGGAACTGCACTACGAGTGGAGATAGCGGATGTGAGGGGGGACCCAAATCGCAATGAATTCCGATAAATTTAAAAAGGAGGATCCACTCGGCCCGGAAGGGAAGTGGACGAAGGTGACGCGTCCTTCTAGTGGGAAGAAGACCGCGATACTCAGCCAACCCCCTACTTCTTCGAGGGATGCATGCACCAAGGCAGCTATGCCAGGGGCAAGCACCTCCTCAGTCAAGCCTACTAGCGCTAGCGGTAACACCAAGGTAACGGCGAACAAGCTGGCCCGCACTGTTTCCGGAGCGCCCTCCAACACCGCTTCCACTTCAGGTGTTAAGAAGCAACAAAACCCCTCGGTTACGGCTTACAGAGACAGAACGTCCGCCTTCAAAGTCCTGAAAAGGCTGAAAGATTTACCTCCGGATGGTCTTTCCCAGAAGGATAAAATCTCCCTGAAATGGGCAACCACCACGGTAGAGGCTTACAAAGCCTCTATTCCGAAGAAAGTGGCAACTCATAAAAGATGTAGATCTAATGAGTCTGCCCCAATTCAACCGAGCGTCCAACTGCCGGTTAGTAAAAGACCAAAACTGGTCACACCCAATCCTGTTAAGGGTAGGAGTTTCAGTGAAGCTGCCAAAGAAAGCCAGGTATGGGCTGTTATCGACAGAAGCAGCAGCGATGGCACCATCTCACCGTCAAACTGGAAGATGGTGAAAATCGCGCTTCTTCGGGTGTACAAGCCCATACTCGAGGCAAATCCTGGCCCTCCACCAAGCTGTCGTGATGCTGGCTGGTACCAGGGTCACGTTAAGTTGATAGCCTGTACAGCCTGTTGAGCTAATCAAGCTCAGCAATGCTGACCTCTCGGTGGAAAACTGGAAGGTAGCTAAGGTTAGCGAGCCCAGCAATGGACGGCGAGAGGCCCTAATAATCTTGAACGAGAAGTCGCTAGCTCCAGTGGAGTCGAAGAGCGGGGTGATTAGCTACGTTTTCTCGGCTATCACCCTGCGAGTATATCGCAAGGACCGTACTGGGAAGGCAGTACGGGAACCGAGCAAGGAGAGTGGAAGCGAGGGAACTGTGGAAGCATCAGTAGACCCGACCGTGGACCTCTCTGAGTCAGATCTTCTCTCCGATGACGGAAGAAACACCACCTGCACTGCGGGATTGGCTGGGGACCTTCTCAGATCCCTCGACCTGGTCGAGGAGGAGGAGATGTCCTTATCTGATGAGGAGGCGGATTAAACATTGTGTCGCGATGCTGAGGTTTCTGCAGATTAACCTCCAGCACTCCAAGGCGGCATCCGCCGCACTGCTCCTCCACCTGGCCCAAAAAGGAGAGGAGCTAATACTGGCCCAGGAACCTTGGGTTGTTAGAAACCGGGTTTCCGGTTCCGGCTCAACATGAAGGGATACAACACAGTATCCTTCAACACAGCAGGTAAACCGAGAGCTTGCATAATTGTAAGAGAAGGCCTGAAGTTTTTAACCTTGTATAATTTCAGTGACCAGGACACCGTTGCGATAGCAGTGGAAAGGCAGTCAGAACCCCTTTGGGCTGTCTCCTGCTACATGGCTCATGATGTTCTGCCACCTCCAACTAGCCTGCAGAGGATTACAAGGGAAGCCACTGCAAGAGGCATCCCTTTAATAGTCGGAGCGGACGCCAATGCTCATCATCGCATCTGGAGTAGCACCGACACGAATAAACGGGGTGAGTCACTATTTGAATTCATTTTATTACATGACTTAGCCCTAGCTAACAAAGGTGAGGATCCTACCTTCATTACGGCAAGTCGTAGAGAGGTTCTGGATATCACTCTGACGAACGAGCACTTGAACCAAGCTATCAAGGGATGGCACGTATCACAAGAGTGCTCGTTCTCCGATCACCTATACATAAAGTTCGATTTGGCATCTGACATTCCGACAAATCTAACCTTCATTAACAAAAGGAGGATGGATTGGGTCAAATACCAATCGGTATTCGAGTCCGCGCTAGAAGGTGGACCTAAAGAGATTGTAGACATACCCGGTCTTGAGAAAGCCGTTGGGACCCTTACATTGGCCTTCAATGACGCAGCAAGTTCTGCATGTAGTCCAACGAAGCCTAGAGGGAAGTACAAGCCCCCATGGTGGAATAGTGACATTGCGGAGCTGCGGAAGGAATGTAGGAAGTCCTTCAACCGAGCTAAAGAAACTAATGACTGGTGTTCTTATAAAACAAAACTGAAAGAGTTCAAATCCTCTATCAGAAAGGCTAAACGCACCTCTTGGAGAAGCTTTTGTGCAGGAATAGAACACTCCAAGGATGTCAGTCGCCTGCGAAAAGTCATGACGAGCTCCCCCTCATTTTTAGGGTCCGTTAAGGACGCAAATGGAGTCTGGACGAAATCCAGCTCCGAGACTCTGTCTGTTCTCGTGGATACGCACTTCCCGGGCAGTGATGATGTGGCTGACAAAGCGGATCCACACACGCTCCCGGATTGTATGCCAACTACTGTGCCTGTAAATGACAGGCTCCTACGCTGGGCAATCAGCTCATTTAAACCCTTCAAATCCCCTGGCATGGATAACATCTCACCTATTGAGATCCAGCAGGGTATCAATATAGCACTGCCATGGCTGAACGCCATTTTCAAAGCATGTGTACGGATGGCTTACATTCCACAGCAGTGGAGAGAACCAAAAATGGTTTTCATACCTAAAGCGGGTAAAACATCCCACTCCTCACCTAAGGATTACAGACCTATCAGTCTCACCTCCTTTCTGCTAAAAACTCTGGAGCGACTGATAGAGATCCATCTGAGATCTATTCTGAAACCACTCTCTAATGCGCAGCACGCATACACAAAAGGGAGAACGGTTAAAACAGCTCTTCACTCGCTCACCAGCTACAAAAATCGCTAAGCGTTAAAGAATACACGCAAGCAGTTTTTATAGACATCGAAGGGGCTTTCAACAATATCAGCCATAAGGCTATTGGTAAAGCACTCGGGGAAAGCAATGCCGACGACAACCTGATAGGGTTCATCGGTCAACTGCTTAGCAGCAGGAACATCAACTCCACGCTAGGAAACAGTACCTTACGAAGGAGGGTTTGCAGAGGCACACCACAAGGTGGGGTGCTATCACCCCTTCTATGGAACCTAGTGGTGGATGAACTTCTGTCAAAAATAGAAGCGACTGGCTGCAAAGTCGTAGCTTATGCCGACGATGTTGCAATAGCAATATCGGCAAAATTTGTTAACACCCTTTCGGAAAGACTAAACTTTGCCCTAGACATTCTTACCAAATGGAGCAAAGAGTGTGGTCTAAAGTTCAACCCGCAAAAGACGGAATTTGTGCTCTTCACAAGAAGGTATAAAATTCCACGATTTGTCCCACCTAAGCTTGAGGAGATAAGTCTCAACCCATCTCATCAGGTCAAATATTTAGGTCTAATTCTGGACTCTAAACTCGCATGGAAAGTGAACACAACAGAAAGAGCACGCAAGGCTGCATGCGCAATCTACTGCTGTAAACGAGCTTTTGGGAAAAGGTGGGGATTAAAACCCAAAATTGTATCATGGCTCTATACGGCGATAGTGAAACCAATCCTTCTGTATGGCGCAGTTATTTGGTGGCCTGCTATGGCGAAAGCATCAAATGTAAACCTGCTAAACAAGGTCAGAAGAAGTGCGGCTATTGCAATCACCGGGGCTCTACGGACTACCCCGACAAAGGCATTATTTATGCTATTAAATTGGCTTCCGACTGAGCAACTTACGAGACAGCAGGCCAAGTGCACTGCTGTTCGATTAAAAGCTCTGCGACTATGGCATGAGGATAACTTTGGTCACTCCACAATACTACGGAGGGATGGGCCAACGTCAGGGAAAGTGGACCTTGCATCTCCGATTCCCTGTTTTCACCATGGTTTCAGGTCAGTCATCCCGAATAGGGAGGACTGGACCGTAGAATCGATCGACATCTACACTGATGGATCAAAAGTGAATGGCTGTGGCGTGTTCGCAAGTCGCTAACCAAAAGCGCACTAGAAGACGAAAGTTGTCGACTAGACTAGGAGGTTCTTACCCATGACAAAACTTACTAATAATCTATTTCTTATATGATCTTCCAGGGTACTGTGGAGTATCTCAACGTCAGAATTGCCAAATTTTTAAATCAGAAGTAGTAAAGTATAAGGCTACGTTGCTACTTTGCAGGAAATTTTCTCCGTTACAGTCAAGGCACTTTCGTTATCTCTAATTATGTTTTTTTATTGGCGACTGTTGCAAAGAGTTTATTTAAGGATTTTATACCTATCCAGTTGCCGGTTTCTAATAGTAAAACTTGTGCAAATTTTGGGGATTTTGTCTTTGAGAATCAAATAAAAATGTTTTTTAACGAGAACAATTTCAACCACTTCATGTGGCTTAATTCGATCACCAGCAGCCGATTAGTGCGGACGCGTATCGGTCGGGTTCATCAAATATTAATATCAACATACAATCTTGTAGTTCGAAGTACCGGTAGTGCCAATTATTTGCACAAGCCAGCAGCGCAAAGTGCACACTGCGGTCGTGATCAACCATTTGTGAAAAACCTATCAAGACAATGGGTGCAATACAGACTAGTACTAGTGAAATGTGCACTTTAAATAGAGCACCATGACGCAGGCTATGAGTGCAGAGTTGAACTCCGTTGACCTACAGGACGTTGGCCCCAGCGGAAGCAGTATGTCTATACAGAAAAGCATCCAAACAGGTATCGAAAGATACATTAAAATCTCCGAAAAGAGAAAGCTTAGCCCACCATCTGTGAATATGAGGAGAGCTTCCAAAAAAGCAAAAGACGATAATGAAAGATAAAAAAATTACTACAACGCCCTTGCTACGGACACCGCTGAAAGCACAACCAATGAGCCTTTGGTAGAAGAAAGAGAGAGCAAGTCAAAACCCCCCGATATTTATCAGAGGTGTAAATAGTGAAGTGCTTGTTAAAGACCTGATTACACTGTTAGGTACAAATAATTTTTACGCTGTGGACCTACAAAAAGGTAATATGAGAGAAAAGAAAATCCAGACCGCGGATGAAGTGAAATATTGCCAAGCAGTCAGCTGGCTTGAAGAATGTAAGGAAAATTTCTACACATATCAATTGAAAAGTGCCAAGGCATTGGTGATAATTATCAAAGGCATAGACCCAGAAGTCAATTCAGATGATATAAAGGAAGAACTAGAAAGCAAAGGATTCATGACAAAAGCAATCCACAATGTCATAAATAAAAATAAAGTGCCGCAGCCTATGTTTAAAGTGGAACTCTCACCAGAGTCCAATAGACCTCCGAAGGGCAAAACTCATCCCATTTACAATATCCAGTACTTGTTGCACAGAAGAGTCACTGTGGAGGAGCCCTTCAAAAAATATGCAGCGCTACAATGCCATAACTGCCAGGAGCTCGGACACTCGAAAAATTTCTGCAGGCTAACTAGCATATGCGTAGCTTGCGGAGACATGCATCCAACAGCTAGCTGCAACAGAAATAAAGCCGACACCACGTCTAGAAAGTGTGGTAACTGCAATGGGAATCATACCGCAAACTATAGGGGTTGCCCAGTGTACCATGCTATTTACAAGCAGAAAAGCCAAACGAAACCACTTCACACAGCAACGAGGTAACCGTTTATATCAACATCTCAACTAACGGGTCCAGCAATAGTTCCACCACAGGGGCTCTAAGCCCCCACGCTCACATCATCATCCCGCTCCTATGCAGAAGTGACCCAAAACCAACAGAACCAACCCTCTACAGGAATCTCGGCGACTACTAACAATCAACAAGAAGTAATCATGCAAATATTACTCACACTCACCAATACCCTGCAGCAACTTACCCATATAGTGAACCAAATGCATTCAAATTTAAGTAATGCGAAGGCGAAGGCGTCTCTAAATAAAGCCACTTGGGAACTCAAAAAAGTGCTAGCTATTGATAAAAACCAAAAAATGACACATTTGTAAGTAGCTTAACGGTGGGAGCAGACACCAATTATTCAGTCTGGAGGACCGTGAGAAGAATACAGAAGCCAGCCCTGGCAATAACTTACATCAAGGACAGATCGTGTAATTGTGTCAAAAACCAATCTGAGCAAGCGGAAGCCTTCGCAGCTCACTTGTCCAACGTCTTCAGGGCAACAACAAACAATGAAGTACAAGAGGACTTCACCGAGGAATCTAAGCTGGTACTTAGCAAACCCATCACATTCTCACAAATTGAATTCCTAAGAGAACTCAATGGTATAAACCCCAGCAAATCTCCAGGACACGACCAAATCACTGGTAAGATGATCAAAGAATTACCCTCTGGAGGTAAAATGGCAATCCTTCATATATTCAATGCTATACTTCGTGTCAACCACTATCCAGACCAATGGAAACATTCTAGAATTATATTCCTACCAAAACCGAGAAAAGGCAAATCCGAAGTAGAGTCATACAGACCCATTAGCTTGCTCCCAATACTATCAAAGCTGTTTGAAAGACTCGTTCTAGACAAAATGCTTCCCATAGTTCACTTCGGAAATCTCATCCCTGCCCACCAGTTTGGATTCAGGCAAGAGCATTGTACCATTGAGCAAATTCATAGATTAGTAAACTATATAAAGAACGCACTGGAGGGAAAACAATATTGTACTGGATTATTCCTTGATGTATCACAGGCCTTCGATAAGGTAAGACATGATTATCTTGCTCAACTAATCAGGAGCTACCTTCCGCCTGAATTCCAAGGCATTTTGCTAAGTTACCTACATAGTCGCACCTTTAAGGTAAGATGTAACGACCAATTAAGCAAAATATATCCAATCAGAGCAGGGGTTCCCCAGGAAAGTGTCCTGGAACCCATCCTATACCTCCTGTACACAGCGTACTTACCGACTAGCAGCCACATACTAACTACAATTTTTGCCGATGACACGGCTATTTTATTCTCCCATATGAACCCCTTAGCAGCAACCAGGGAGCTACAGTACCAAACGGACAAGATTGTGGAATGGGTCAATCAGAGGGGAATAACCATAAATGCATCTAAAACGCAGCAAATCACATTTACACTTAGGAACAAACATGCAGATCAGTCATAATTAACGGCATAAAAGTACCAAAAACTAAAGTGGTCAAATATCTCGGTGTACATCTAGACAGAAGACTAACATGGAAAGCTCATTTAACGAAAAAAAGAACTCAAGTTAGCCTACAATATAATAAAATACGCTGGTTAATCCACAAGAAATCGAAGCTGACTCTGGCAACCAAAATACAATTGTATAAATCTCTGCTGAAACCAATATGGTCATACGCTATACAATTATGGGGAACCACTAAAAAATCGAACCTAAGCCTAATAAAAAGAATTCAAACAAAAATAATAAGAACAATTCTAGGTGCCCCAATTATGTAAACAACAAAATAATTCAACGCGATATGGGTATAAACACGGTAGAGGAAGAAATTAAAAAACACAGTGGAAACTATATGATACGTCTGGAAAAACACCCAAATATTAAAGCAAGAGAAATTTTGCAGACTGCACCGTACTCAAGACTGAAGCGCATCGATCCGCTACAACTCCCTAATAGGTAGCCAATAAAGCCCGTAGTACATTCAACTCCACCATTGTGTAGAGGCGGTACCTTTCGCATACCAGGTATAAAAGGATTATAGACGATCCATCAAAAGAGCTATCTGGACCCTAGCGTGCAACTATACATGGAAAAAAAATATGAACATTGGACATTAAGCGACATAATTATATAATTATTAGAGCATACATTCAATAGTGAACTATTGTAAACTCCCCTAGCTGTAAGAGTTGTATTATCCAAGCCTACAATGTACTGTCAGAGTAGGTTATTACTATGTTTAGAAGTAAGAGTTGACTTAACATAAGCTAGAGATCTAAGCAGTGTAGATCTAATACTTATTAAAAATTTAATAAAAGTTTTAATAAAAAAAAAAAAAACTAGTAACCATCCTTCGCTGTACATGTCGATGGCCAGATGTGATCCTGGGTATTCAGCTTTTTTTCTTCTACTTGGAGACCGCTTGAAAATTTCCTTTTGGCGTTGTCCCTTTGTCCTGTTTTGATTATTGCAGGTTACTTGGAAGCCAAGTTGCTGGAACACGCGCACTTCACAATTGAGTATATTGTTGTTTTTCGCGTCACTTACTTCGCGTAAACTATTCGAAAAATTTTCGTTTAAATTGTAAGGATCGTCTAAGTTGCGGTATTGTGAGTTGGGAACGAATTGGCTGTGCAGTATTTTCCTCATATGCGGTTTCTAATTTCAGTGTTTTGAAGGAAATGTTTGTATTTAATTTACAAATATGTTTTGAGTGATATATTTTAGGTGGTTTTAAGATATGAAGAAATGATTTCTGTGAAGGGCATGGTAAGCAAATTAAATGAGCAACGAGTTGTTTATTTAGGCTTCTTTAGTATTGCTTAACGTCGTCAATCATGGTTTTTACCGATAGTCCGCATGTCATTTTGAGTCTATTTATACTATCCTGTACACTTAAACACTTTTACTATCTTTTTTATAAGTTCTCCATTTCCTTTGGTCCGGTTTTTTAAAAGAAAGAAATAAAACCTATCAATTTCAAGAAATTTATTTTCACTGCAATGTGTAAATATGATTTTTTTACATTTATATATTTATATTTTTCCGTTACTATACAGGTTTTATTATAATGTTTTTTTTTCTAGTCTACATCCATTACAATGTTATAATTTCGCCAAACATATGTACTAACGACGTCTTCCCTTATAAATCTTTTATCATCTACATAGCTTAATGCAACTTCATTTCTACATTCAGTACACAAATTGTGAAGCTTAGATCGAAACACGTATATACTACCTCTAAATGTATTTTTTCCATCCAAGTAATTTCTATAATCATCAAAATTTAGACAATTTATTTTACTTGTTTTGACCTCTTTGGGTTTTTTAACAATTCCATCATTTTCTACACATGAAGAATACATTTTAGATCTTAATCCCTTAAATTCTTCCATAATCTTTCCATTATTTTCATCTTTCATCTTTCCTAACGCTTTTCGGTTCTTCAGTGGTATGTTATACTTGTTGTCGTGGGCGTACTCAGGCGTGTCAAAGTTATCGTAGATATCCTGTAGAATATCAACGTAGAAGTCATTGGTTTGTATAGTATAAATAAATTAATCCGTATACATGTCACAAAGAATAATTTTCTCTCTATACTTGGGTTTCAATAAACGATAGTGAAAAATCAAGCACTGAGAATCCAAGGTAAATCGGCTTGTTATAGCAGGCGAATACTCTATCCATTTGAAAAGAAGCCATATTATGGGTAAAAACGGCTGCACTACTGAAATTGGGTTTTGATATAAGACTTCGTCAGAAGCAACACATCTGTCTTCGGATATGATTCCAAATAGTCCCAAATCGTTGTACAATTAAAAACTTTCCAAACATTTTCAGCATGTTTATAGTCAATCTCATTGCATTCGCTATTTGTTATTTTGTTGAAAAAACTCACTCAAAGTGGTAGACAAACTCAATTTAAACGATCCCATGAGTTAATATAATCATATGTAAATACACCTTTTCTGGTTAGCAGTTGAAATTTTTCTCCATCTCCATATACTGAACCTACGGTTTTCAGATCTTTTGGAGAAAGCTTTTCACTATAGCATCCAAACTGCTCAGCTTGGATCTGGCTGAGTTTAAGAACATAAGCTCAATCGTTTCAAGCTCATCGACTTTAATTCGTTTTTAATTTTGGTACTCGATACAATAAGTTGCATTCGTTATGAGCGGGGCCTCTATATTTTCCAGTAAAATGACAATGGTCTCGGACTCTATCAATGCCCAAGTTTTTTTCTACAAATATGACAGAAAATCGATTCATTTTGAATCTCTTCTTCTTCCAACGATAGAGCATCCATTGACTTTGGTTTCTTAGAGACCCACAATATTCAACACTATGCCATTTTGAAGAAGTATAACACTGTTAGCAATGTCATCAATTCGGTATGATGTAGTTCTTTGTGAATTATGATCTATCAGCCAGCGGAAATTAGGCACCATTTAAAGCAATAACTATTCTGGTTCATAATATTAATGCAAGCACGCTTATTGGTCACATGTTTTGGTAGTGGAATATAATTTGTTCCTCTCAAAGATTTAAAATCATTTATATTTAATTCGCAGTGAGTGATTTTTATTAGCGCCCATCCACTGTCTTTCCTCTGGAATTCTTCCATTTTCTTCCGGGTTTCATTAGCCATATTATTGAAAGCTAACTTCAATTTACTTTTTTGCAGTATCGCTTACATTGTCGTTTGGAACGACTTAATGCTTATTATGCTTTCGCTTTCTTCATGAACATCCATTTCAATGAATTCAGAAAAAAGATCAATGTTGAATCAAATGTTTCACTGACGAATTTTCCATCGTCTTGAAAAACTCATCCGAATATAAAGATTTTCATATTTGTTTTCAAATATATGACTTTCCATTCGCTGACCAAAACAACTTTTCACCCTTTTCAAATCTTCACTAATGGATTCTGCAGAATTTTGTTTGTGAACATAAGTTCGCACATGGTAGTTCCAGTAAGCACTATTCACTTCAATACTACAAAACTGGCAAAACTTTTTTAACGCTTATATATATAGTTCATTTAATTTTTGTTTTAATTTTGGTTTACTTCATTGACCAGGAAATTTTTTGGGTACCATTTAATTTGATGAGAAATCACTCACAATAGTTGAAGTAAAAAATACACGTTTTTTAATATGAGGCGTTTTAAAACTCAAAAAAGAAGATTCACTATCTAACTAACTATCTTCATGGAAGAGATCTACATCGAAAAGCATTGTTTCGATGTATTCTCCCATTGCCTCCTGCACCTCAATGTAATAGACTAGCCTGCTCACGCCAACGCCTATAAAATAAAAAATAATATGAAAAAGATATGTAAAGTTCCCTTAAATTACCTTTAAGTGCCACAAAATATTCGTCGGCTACTTTGCATCTATAGCAATAAATATAGTCGTTGCTGAATACAATTTTTGTAGAAATGATTCTTCGCAGAATAATGATTCCATGTTTTTTTTGATATTTTTTAATAATAGAACCGCCAACCGAATATAAATTCACGAATGGTCAAATTCAACCACCAACCGAATTAAAATTTGAGCCAAGAACGCACGATGTCTAATGTCATTAGATTAAACTTAAGCGAGCTTGCGAGCTCCCTTATCAAAAGCCGCTTGCCGAACGCTATCACCATGGACGCCACTCGCAACATATTACAAGAAGCACCATCAATACAATCATCTGCGGTTGAATGCTTCCATTCTCAAGAATTCTTGCACGCAAGCATACTAAAACTTCCAAATCAGGAAGGCTATTTTTACAAAACTAGCAAGCGTCATTCTTATCACAGCCAACACATATCATTTCAAATGCCCTTCACCCCATTCCCTTATGAAAAGCCGGAAGTGAATTTGCATATCATTTCAAATGGCCTTCATCCAATCCCTTATCAAAAGCCGAAAGTGAATTTTAATCCCCATGGTCTTGAAGTAAATTTGAATCCGCATGGCCTTGAGGTGAATTTGAATCCCCATGACCTTGAAAAGAGTTTCAATCCCTGGCTGCTCAAAGAAATGTCTCCAAAAAACAAAAAATTGGGTTTTAATCAAAACCAAAGGCGCTATAGCATGAACAAGAAGAAGAAAATTGAATGAAAAACAACAAAATAGCGACCTTTTTTCCAAAATCGACGTTTTTGTCTCTAAAACCTGCTGTATTTTTAAAAATTGTGTGCCGTTTTTTTCGCATATCAACATAGTTAAAATAATGTGTTAAAATTTGAAGACGATCGGTTAAATATTTTTTTTAATCGTCCACACTAACTTGTAAAATGTTTTTTGAGAAAATCGCGTTTAAAGTTATAATTAAATATATTTTTTTACAAAAAAACCTGGCCTAATTCAATGTACAATGTCTGCGCCATACATTATCCTTTCTTCTTGTTTAAATTTCTTCTCTTCTTGGGATTTCAGCTCTTCACGAGCAGTTCTGGCCTCTTCAGACGCCTCAGTGCTGCGTTTTTCAGCTTGCTTCTCTTTATGTTCCATCACACTTCGATCTACAGTTATTCTCATAATTTGCATTATTTTCAGTGAAGTTATGAATCTTTCTTTAAAAATACATGCAAAGGTATTGGCAGCAAATTGATAATATTTTGCCAACAAACGTATGCTTACGGGCCATATTACAAACGGAAGAATTGAAGTTGCTGTTTCAAGTGAAATTGCTTAAACAATAAATCTTCCGAAGTTAAGTTTTCATAGATTGACTTTAAAATTTATTGTACTTCATCATCCAAAAGTGGATGATGCTTGAAATTTTTCAAAGCACCTTTACCAGCTGCCTCAGCCTTGCGCCTGTTACATCAAGGCTTTTCTCCAATTGGACATCTAGACTCGTGAGGATTCTTATCTGTGGAAATTTTGTTGTAGTAACCTGTCCAAAATTTCCTGGCGCATTTTTTCAACCGAATCAAGGTTTCACCGTAGTGTGAGGCCATAGTAATTTGACAAAGTTTTCATTAATTTAACAATTAGTTAATTTTTTTCGTTTTTTGCTTTGGTTAACCATTTTTTTGTTTTTATGACTATACTAAATATTATTTTTCATCTGCAAAACACACTCTGTTTTTTAAGAATTTTTATTTCATGTTTTACAAATCGTGTTTTTACAGGTTTATTCTAGCAAAATCTATCAAAAGAATTTTTTTTTCAAAGTTACCAGGAACCAAAACCTCTTTAAGTGACTTCTCGGAAATTCGAATGTATTGGGAGCTATCTTCTTGGGCGCTTTGAATTGTGGCAGCGACTGAATTAAGTTAATTTAAATAAGCTTTCGGCCGTTATAGAGCGTCTGCGACAACACTGTCCTTACCTTTTATATACTCTATATCATAATTGTATTATTCCAGCTAGCAGTTCAACTTCTGGAGTTTGGTTCTTTTAGGGTTGAAATCCAATTAAGGGGCGTGTGATCTGTTCCAATGGTGACCTTGTTGCCATAAAGATATGTTCGAAAATACTTTATCGACTAAACAATGTCTAGCAGTTCTTTTTCGACAGTTGAATATCTAATTTCATGTTGGTACAAAGTCCTACTTGCGTAACAAATAAGATGGCTATCTTGTGAAAGCAAAGACCCAATGGCATAGTTAGAGTTATCTGTAGATGGAATGAACTTTTTTTTAAATCGGGGTGCGCTTGTATAGGTTCGTTGATGATTAGAAGTATAAGTTTCTCAAATGATTCAACAAAATCTTTACCCTAATGATTGATCTTTATATTATTTTGCAAACGCAATGTAAAATGTTTAGCGATTTTCAAAAAATCTTGCATAGCTTTTTGGTGAAGCCAACCAGTCCAGAAAACTGTTTAATCTGTTTGCTTGTTTTGAGAATTTTAAAATCCATGATAGTTTGAATTTTTTTTTGATTGGGTTTGACTCCTTCTGTAAAAAATATATGTCCCAAGAACTGTGTCTCTTTTATTTTAGGAACTCATTTTTTTCTAGACTTCAAGGTTCACCTGTTCCAAAACTTTAAATATTGTATCAAGGAATTGAATATGCTCTTCAAGGGTTGTACTGAAGATAAAAATGTGATTTAAAGAAACATAGCAGCATTTCCAATATATGTTCGCAGAATGTTGTTCATGAATCTCTGGAATGTGGCTGGAGAATTTTTTAATCCAAAAGGCATTCGCAGGAATTCATAATGACCACTTGCTGTAAAAAATGCAGTTTTTGGAATGTCAGACTCTGCAATTTCAATTTGATGGAATCCTTTGGCAAAGCTTGGGTTTATTCTACTCTCAATTATAATACTTTTACGAACATTGTCTTTCTTAGCTTATCTAAAATGTCATCAATTACGGGAATCAGATGTTTATCATCCACTTTAATGTCATTTAACTTACTATAATCCACAACTGTTCTCCATTTTTTTCTTCAAATACATACATCTTCTTTTTTTGCGTGCGACCCAAATGAGCAAAGAGTACGGTGAGAAACTTGGCCGTATAATTTTCTAGTCAAAAATCTCTTGTATTTGTTTGTTCACTTCATGTTTGTGGTGAACCTTGAGATAAATGTACAATTTGCGATAGATCAGTAAATTATTTTTGGTTTTAATCTCATTCTTTACCCTATTTATGAAACTGAGCTCAGAATTTTCTTGATAACAAACGGACTTGTATTACGAAAAATTTCAGTTAGTTTTTCAATTTTTTCGTGGCAAAAACATATCTTTGTTGTGAATGGATCATTTAAATCCGGCTCAATAAAAAGATCCAGATCAGTGAGTGTATCATTTGGATCATCAAGATCATTTGGATCACTGAGTCAGAAGAGATATGGTACGCTGTACACTGTACAGAGTTACCATACAATTAGGTACTGTAGATGTATAAGTTGTTTACTTGATTTTTGAGCTCATAAAACTCCATTCGGAATACTAAAGATCGTAGCTTTCCAAATCTGTAAGCCCATATTTGACTGAAAAAAACCTTAATAAAGTTACATTTTTATATGAAAAATATATTAATATATAGTTTTCACACAAAATATATAAAAGCACAATTGCGCCTTTACTGTCTGACATTGACAAAAATCTGTACTTTCAACTAAGATCATATTGTATAATTTCACATTTCAAATTACTACAATCGAAACTTTAAATTGCATCTCAATATATGCATCTACTTGTAAACTACTGCTGGCAGCCCTGCAAATTATTTACAAACATATCATCTCATGTGCACATTCATCGTTATGCCCATCCAAATGCGAGCTGCACCGTCTCTTCGCGTGGAAAGTGTATTTCTCTTCACCTCTCTTACGGAGGAACTTGTGAGAGATTACTGAATGGAACATGATCACGTTTGTGTTTTTGTCTTGTGCTTCTGATCCATGAGATATGAAAGATCCATGAGATATGAAAGATCCACTGATCCAAATGAACAGATTTCACTGATTCGAATCATTTGGATCTCTAAGATGATTCGGATCACTGAATCATATCCGCGATGAGCTACACATGCCAAGTGTCAGCACTACTTCCTTAGAAATTAGACATTTTTTTATGGTTTGAAAGGCATGGATGGCTGAGTTTAGATGGAAAATTTTGTTTTTTGAAAAATTTTTGGACACTCGTATGGAGGAGAGGGAAGATGGCCTCTCCTCTTAGAAGCGAAGTAAGGGGTTTCGCAATTGTTGCTTAGATTTCGATAAATCTTCTATAGTAACTTGACATTCCTAAGAATGACCTCAAGTCTTCAAGTGTTTTAGGTGTAGGCATGTTTGCAATTGCCTGAACTTTTTTGTGGTTAGTTTTAATCCCATCGCGACTCACTATAAATCCTGAAAACTATATTTCTTTTTTCAAAAACTCATACTTATCTAACTGGATTTTCATGTTAGATGCATTTTATGGTTTCAGAGCTAACTATAAATTCGCTCGTTTTCGTCTGTTTTAACGGGATTCGTAAATTTGGGTGCAGTTTCATGTAATTTACATTTGTATGGATAACAGCCTTCAGCTGCTTAAGGGTATCATTTGCGATGATACCATCGAACGAAATCGAGCAAGGAAGAATAAAAAATTGGATTTTGTCTGTATTAAGACCATTGTTACATTCCCGACTTCGCGCACAAACACGAGGATCTGAGATCGAGTGCTCCACCATTTTGGAGGCTCCTTGACCTCGGATGCCTCGTGTGCACCCGCGCCGCCGGGACTGGTGCAACGTCGACCGCATAGTGGCGGTCCCGATTTAACATGTTTTTATTTCCGTGACTAGCTCGCCGAGTCGTGGGTTTTTGGAGAAAGAGAAGAACACCGAAACCTATTCGCACACGCGTCTCCATTGAAAAAAAAAATCACATCACTTGTTTATTCTTTTGCTACTCCATTTTTAACATCCTTTATCATATCGCTACTGGACTAACAAGCTAACAATTATTTTTGTTTCTACTTATTTTCACTCAGCACTCATTAGAAATAACTCATGCATTAACCGTATAATATTATTATTATACATACAATTCCTGACCGATCGACGGTTTAGCGATTACATAAGATTATGAAGAAATCGAACATCTATATATTTTCTTTTCCTTTTTTCCGTATTTTTCCTTACGATATCATTTAAAGTTAGAAGTGGTATTTGACATTGGATAACTTTAATGTGAAGCTTAATACATTCCCAATAATACGTGTTTATAATGGTTATGATTTACCTGAAGCCATTCTATCGTCAAGGTGCGCTGTCTGGTCGCTCCACTAGATGAATCTTGCTCGATTCGCAAGTCCGCTGACTTGAGTTGGATCCCAACTACTCGATCAAGATTTCTGCCGGATTTCGAATACGACGACAGAATCTGAATACGGGCTTCAACTGCTCCTCGAATACGACGACCGAACCTCACGACGGGCTTCAACTCTCCTCGACTACGACGACAGACAACTTCTCCTCGAACACCATCCGTCTGGTTCGCCAGACTAATCGCAACTCACTCCCCACGCACCATTTCCGGCACGTCGAACTTTTCGCGTAGCGTGGCATGATCGATCACTCTTATTCGCGAAAGCTTGAGCACGATCCGAGGGTTGTAGCGAGACGACGTGTTTGAACAGCTTTTCTCGGAATTTGGCGAGCTTTACACTTTCAAATAATCATTGCCAGGTAGGTATTTCTCGGATTTAGTTATTTCGGGCAGAAAAGGCGCGAAGATAATTTGAATCTAGTTTTATGATAGGTACGTAACAAACGTGGGGACAACCCCGCCCTGAGAAAAGTCTTTCCACGATAAAGTCGGGCTATGAATGAACTCTACATAATGGAAAATCTCATAGTTCATAGGAGGCTAGGTAGATGTAGTCAAAACGTCTAAACGTTGAAATCATCATGCTCGCTCAAACGAACCATGAGGGTTTAACAAAAAGGAAGTCTTACGTGAAGATCAGCAGATGTAGTCAAAACGTTTTACCGTCGAAATCATCATACATGCGGTATTACGTTAAGGTAACCCTACTAAATCGACAGTTTTACCCGAAATAAGCCTTCAAAACTAACTAATTAGGCGAACTAGCCTAAAACAGAAACGGAACCTATCGACGGCGGGTTACTGAGTTTTCAAAACAACATGAAACACGGGCGTGTTGGAAAGATGACTAATACACCAGACTGAAGATCATGAAACTATGGTAAGAAAACAAAAAAAAAATGTTCTCACTTCATGTGAGCCTAATTACATAATCTGATATATACATACCTATATACTACACCAAAATATTTACATTATATGCAGACGTCAATGCTCAATGCGGACTAGTAAAGGGACCCCAGAGGTCGTCAATTCTCTAGCATTTTGTGACTCCAAATCCAATTACTATCCTGACCAAAGAAATACTGAAAACAGCATTGCAGATATACATAATTAACTTTACTTGTATATACAAGATGAAGGATTAACGTCCACACTGATGCAACTAAAACATTACGTGTTGAAGCCACCAGGAAAACTCATAAGACCGTGAACTTAAAACGATACCTTAGTCTAACCAAAATGAAAGCGCAATATCCACACTGATGCAACCAGGACTACGCGCGAGGCCATCAGGAAAACTCATTGGACTGCTACTTTTATAAGGGACCACGCCCTCGCTAATTACACAGATGTTATATCTGCAACCTATTACTCAAACCAACTTAACACTTATCCAAAATTATTAAAGATAATTAGAAGATAGGGGTATGTATTCCTACTTCGATAAGATACTATAAGATACGATATGATATAAAGTATACAAAAAAAATTAGTTACGTTTTTATGTCTTGTACATGACATATTCCCATAGACCTCCCAGATTGGTCACGAATTTCGTATGCGACTTGTCCTACTGGGCAAACTATAACTCCAGGCACAAACTTCGGGGCAAGTTTGGCGGCGAAGTTGTCGGTGGCCTTACTAAGAATGTGGTTACGAACGTACACCGTCTGGCCGTTAGTAAAAACGCGAGATTGGCTACGCAAGTCGTATCGACGCTTGCCTCTTTGGTAAGCTTCCTGAATCCTATGGGCTACTGTATTCTGGATTGCACGTAATTTATCATTACTTTCCGTAATACTTACTTGTCCGTCCGAGAGAGAAGATAATTTCCTATGCAAGGAATAATCAGAACCATTTCGAAGGGCTTGGAAACCGAACATTAAGAAATGTGGTGAACAGCCGGTAGATTCGTGCACAACATTACGAAAAGCGGCACAAGATTCCCCCAAATGTCCATCCCAATTGCGATGATCATTCCCATTGTATGATCGAATGGCAGACTAAATGTATTGGTTAGTGCGCTCCGACGTGTTTGATTAAGGGGAGTACCGTGGAGAAAACACGTGGGTGACACTGTAATCAGTCATGAGTTGGGAGAATATTTTTGAAGTGAATTGAACTCCATTGTCAGAATGAAGATATTCCGGCACTCCATAAGTATGCAATATACTCTCAGTGAGAAAACGAACGACTGCTTCTGAAGTAGCCTTCGGCATGGCCTTGAGCCATAAAAATTTTGTGTAATGGTCTAATACCACGAGGAGTTGGGTATTACCTAATTTAGACCAAGGATAGGGGCCTAAAAAGTCGATAAATATTCGTTGTAACGGACGTTCAGAAACACGAATTTCGCCTAACGGAGGTCTCAACGTTTGATTACTGGATCTAGGTTGTTTCCACATAACGCAGTGATGAATATACTTTATAACATCCAACTTACGATGTGGCCAGTAATAGTAACGGAATTTCTGCTGTTTTATGAACTCCACAATGTGAAGCTGGCGGAGGGTTATGCGTTTGTGCAATTAGACGTTCTTGCTTGCTTGACTATCCGGGACCCATAATTTAATTTGGGAAATATTTACAACATTATTCGAAAGGACACCAGTATTTCTGTATATTTTTCCGTCTCGTACCCATAAATTGGAAAACTTATCGGTTTCCCGCTCAATATTCGCGATGCGATCGACATAAGTTGCTTCCTGAAAAGCATAATCGATAAGAATAGAAGAAAGATCCGAATGTTCAGGCAGAATCGGGTCGGAATTAGTGATGGATAGAGGGGACATACTATTAGATGACACGTTTTCATGTATACGCGATAACGCGTCGGGGACAACATTTCACTTTACAGTGGTTCATTTGAAAATCAAAACCTTGTAGTTTCAGACTCCACCGAGCCATTATACCGGATAAATCCTGTTGGTTCAAGGTAGACCTTCAATGTAAGCACGAAATTTTTTTACGCTCTGTACCGCAGCGAGACATTCGAGCTCAGTTATGGTGTAATTACGCTGAGCGGCATTGAGTTTGCCCGACATGAAAGCAATGGGATGTTCTATACCCTCGGTATCCTTTTGAAAAATGACACTACCAATACCGGTAGTACTAGCATCACATTGAATATAAAAATGTTCAGAAAAATCGGGATTAATCAGAACGGGTGCAGATTTTAACGCTTGTTTAATCTGTTGGAAAGCGTTTTGCGCAGCATCAGTCCACTTAAAGGAATGTTTGCCTTTCAGTAGGCCAGTAAGGAGCGGTAATGACAGCTAATCGAAGAATAAAGCGCCGATACCATCCGGCCATTCCCATAAAACGACGAACTTCCTTTGCAGACTTCGGAGTCGGATATTCGACAATACTTGAAATTTTAGTGGCATCCGTTTTAAGAATTCCGTCACTCACAATATATCCGAGGTATTTTATTTCACGTTGAAGGAAGTTACTTTTCTGCACATTGATTGTGAGACCAGCGGAAGTGAGAAAGTTGGCTATTTGGCTTAATGGCTCGAGATGCTCATTGAACGTGGCACTAGTAATAAGTAGATCGTCCAGATACACAAAAATTTTATCCTGGAACTCGTGCGGAATAACTTTGTGCATAAGACGACACATCGTTTGTGGTGCATTGCAGAAACCAAAAGGCATGACTGTAAAATGATACAAAGGCATACCAGGAACAGTGAAAGCAGTTTTTCACGTGAATCAACAGATAAAGGAATTTGCCAAAAGGCATCCTTGAGGTCAAAATTAGTAATAAACTTAGTGGATTCTAAACGCGATAAAAGTCCGTCAATTAGTGGAAGAGGGTAGGCATCATTGATTGTCACTTCGTTTAAGTGGCGAGCATTTAGACACAACCGATTTTTGCCCGGTTTGCGAACTAACGTAACAGGAGAACTCCAAGAACTCTGACTCTCTTCGATAACTCCCAAAGAGAGCATGCGATCCAGTTCCAGATAAAGCTGATCCTGAATCACTGGAGAAACAGAGTAATGGCGCTGTTTGATGGATTTTGCGGATCCGGTATCGATGACGTGTGACAATAAGGAAGTTTGTCCCAACCCTTGTTCGTTGAAGGAGGGAAAAGTTTGTATAACGGATTGTAGTCGAACTTGTTGATCCGTAGTAAACTGATGTAATGGGTTGATCTCTGGATTAGAGATAGATGAAAGCTCCGAAACGGAGGGTATTTGAAACGGTACTATATTGAAGGTATTCCAAAAATCAATTCCCAAATAAACGCGGTGTTCTAATGAGAGTACTACCAAGAATCGAAGTGGTTTACTTAAGTTACCAAAAGTGACGTTAGTATCAACGTATCCCAATACAGATACTCGTTGACCTTAAGCAGTACTGATGTGAAGTTTGGTATTATGTAAATAAAGGTTTAAGGAAGATATCAGCACTAAAGCCCCCTGACTCATTACACTTACGCTGGAACCGCTATCAAGCAGACCGCTTAGTTTATGACCATTGAAAATGATGTTTCAAAAGGGACGAGAATCGATATTAGATTGATTTGTATACACGGAATGAATAGCGGCTTTACGCAGTTGTCGGATTTTATAGAAGTACAAGGCTGCATGTTTACGTCTACGAAGTTGACTATTAGAAAAAAACCGAGAATTATGTGTACGACGACAAATAGAAGTTTTAGTGAGTGAATTGATTGATTCGGACTTATGGTTTAAGCCCCTGTTTGTAACAAGATCGACTTGAGGCACGAATTCGGTTTGGGTATTAAGTTCTCGCGTCAACACGCGAGAAGGAACAGTACAGTGATTTATCGCTGGTCATGTTGATTCAACTTGCCTGCAAAGGTTGTTGGTGATCGGCCGCCACACTTTGGAATTCCCAGCAGTGGGCCGGTTCCCCGCGAACGACACACTCCTCTGGAAGTTTTCCGACGAAATCGCATACGAAATTCGTGACCAATCTGGGAGGTCTATGGGAATATGTCATGTACAAGACATAAAAACGTAACTAATTTTTTTTGTATACTTTATATCATATCGTATCTTATAGTATCTTATCGAAGTAGGAATACATACCCCTATCTTCTAATTATCTTTAATAATTTTGGATAAGTGTTAAGTTGGTTTGAGTAATAGGTTGCAGATATAACATCTGTGTAATTAGGGAGGGCGTGGTCCCTTATAAAAGTAGCAGTCCAATGAGTTTTCCTGATGGCCTCGCGCGTAGTCCTGGTTGCATCAGTGTGGATATTGCGCTTTCATTTTGGTTAGACTAAGGTATCGTTTTAAGTTCACGGTCTTATGAGTTTTCCTGGTGGCTTCAACACGTAATGTTTTAGTTGCATCAGTGTGGACGTTAATCCTTCATCTTGTATATACAAGTAAAGTTAATTATGTATATCTGCAATGCTGTTTTCAGTATTTCTTTGGTCAGGATAGTAATTGGATTTGGAGTCACAAAATGCTAGAGAATTGACGACCTCTGGAGTCCCTTTACTAGTCCGCATTGAGCATTGACGTCTGCATATAATGTAAATATTTTGGTGTAGTATATAGGTATGTATATATCAGATTATGTAATTAGGCTCACATGAAGTGAGAACATTTTTTTTTTTGTTTTCTTACCATAGTTTCATGATCTTCAGTCTGGTGTATTAGTCATCTTTCCAACACGCCCGTGTTTCATGTTGTTTTGAAAACTCAGTAACCCGCCGTCAATAGGTTCCGTTTCTGTTTTAGGCTAGTTCGCCTAATTAGTTAGTTTTGAAGGCTTATTTCGGGTAAAACTGTCGATTTAGTAGGGTTACCTTAACGTAATACCGCATGTATGATGATTTCGACGGTAAAACGTTTTGACTACATCTGCTGATCTTCACGTAAGACTTCCTTTTTGTTAAACCCTCATGGTTCGTTTGAGCGAGCATGATGATTTCAACGTTTAGACGTTTTGACTACATCTACCTAGCCTCCTATGAACTATGAGATTTTCCATTATGTAGAGTTCATTCATAGCCCGACTTTATCGTGGAAAGACTTTTCTCAGGGCGGGGTTGTCCCCACGTTTGTTACGTACCTATCATAAAACTAGATTCAAATTATCTTCGCGCCTTTTCTGCCCGAAATAACTAAATCCGAGAAATACCTACCTGGCAATGATTATTTGAAAGTGTAAAGCTCGCCAAATTCCGAGAAAAGCTGTTCAAACACGTCGTCTCGCTACAACCCTCGGATCGTGCTCAAGCTTTCGCGAATAAGAGTGATCGATCATGCCACGCTACGCGAAAAGTTCGACGTGCCGGAAATGGTGCGTGGGGAGTGAGTTGCGATTAGTCTGGCGAACCAGACGGATGGTGTTCGAGGAGAAGTTGTCTGTCGTCGTAGTCGAGGAGAGTTGAAGCCCGTCGTGAGGTTCGGTCGTCGTATTCGAGGAGCAGTTGAAGCCCGTATTCAGATTCTGTCGTCGTATTCGAAATCCGGCAGAAATCTTGATCGAGTAGTTGGGATCCAACTCAAGTCAGCGGACTTGCGAATCGAGCAAGATTCATCTAGTGGAGCGACCAGACAGCGCACCTTGACGATAGAATGGCTTCAGGTAAATCATAACCATTATAAACACGTATTATTGGGAATGTATTAAGCGTCACATTAAAGTTATCCAATGTCAAATACCACTTCTAACTTTAAATGATATCGTAAGGAAAAATACGGAAAAAAGGAAAAGAAAATATATAGATGTTCGATTTCTTCATAATCTTATGTAATCGCTAAACCGTCGATCGGTCAGGAATTGTATGTATAATAATAATATTATACGGTTAATGCATGAGTTATTTCTAATGAGTGCTGAGTGAAAATAAGTAGAAACAAAAATAATTGTTAGCTTGTTAGTCCAGTAGCGATATGATAAAGGATGTTAAAAATGGAGTAGCAAAAGAATAAACAAGTGATGTGATTTTTTTTTCAATGGAGACGCGTGTGCGAATAGGTTTCGGTGTTCTTCTCTTTCTCCAAAAACCCACGACTCGGCGAGCTAGTCACGGAAATAAAAAAATGTTAAATCGGGACCGCCACTATGCGGTCGACGTTGCACCAGTCCCGGCGGCGCGGGTGCACACGAGGCATCCGAGGTCAAGGAGCCTCCAAAATGGTGGAGCACTCGATCTCGGATCCTCGTGTTTGTGCGCGAAGTCGGGAATGTAACAATGGTCTTAATACAGACAAAATCCAATTTTTTATTCTTCCTAGCTCGATTTCGTTCGATGGTATCATCGCAAATGATACCCTTAAGCAGCTGAAGGCTGTTATCCATACAAATGTAAATTACATGAAACTGCACCCAAATTTACGAATCCCGTTAAAACAGACGAAAACGAGCGAATTTATAGTTAGCTCTGAAACCATAAAATGCATCTAACATGAAAATCCAGTTAGATAAGTATGAGTTTTTGAAAAAAGAAATATAGTTTTCAGGATTTATAGTGAGTCGCGATGGGATTAAAACTAACCACAAAAAAGTTCAGGCAATTGCAAACATGCCTACACCTAAAACACTTGAAGACTTGAGGTCATTCTTAGGAATGTCAAGTTACTATAGAAGATTTATCGAAATCTAAGCAACAATTGCGAAACCCCTTACTTCGCTTCTAAGAGGAGAGGCCATCTTCCCTCTCCTCCATACGAGTGTCCAAAATTTTTTCAAAAAACAAAATTTTCCATCTAAACTCAGCCATACATGCCTTTCAAACCATAAAAAACTGTCTAATTTCTAAGGAAGTAGTGCTGACACTTGGCATGTGTAGCTCATCGCGGATATGATTCAGTGATCCGAATCATCCTAGAGATCCAAATGATTCGAATCAGTGAAATCTGTTCATTTGGATCAGTGGATCTTTCATATCTCATGGATCTTTCATATCTCATGGATCAGAAGCACAAGACAAAAACACAAACGTGATCATGTTCCATTCAGTAATCTCTCACAAGTTCCTCCGTAAGAGAGGTGAAGAGAAATACACTTTCCACGCGAAGAGACGGTGCAGCTCGCATTTGGATGGGCATAACGATGAATGTGCACATGAGATGATATGTTTGTAAATAATTTGCAGGGCTGCCAGCAGTAGTTTACAAGTAGATGCATATATTGAGATGCAATTTAAAGTTTCGATTGTAGTAATTTGAAATGTGAAATTATACAATATGATCTTAGTTGAAAGTACAGATTTTTGTCAATGTCAGACAGTAAAGGCGCAATTGTGCTTTTATATATTTTGTGTGAAAACTATATATTAATATATTTTTCATATAAAAATGTAACTTTATTAAGGTTTTTTTCAGTCAAATATGGGCTCACAGATTTGGAAAGCTTCGATCTTTAGTATTCCGAATGGAGTTTTATGAGCTCAAAAATCAAGTAAACAACTTATACATCTACAGTACCTAATTGTATGGTAACTCTGTACAGTGTACAGCGTACCATATCTCTTCTGACTCAGTGATCCAAATGATCTAGATGATCCAAATGATACACTCACTGATCTGGATCTTTTTATTGAGCCAGATTTAAATGATCCATTCACAACAAAGATATGTTTTTGCCACCTCTAGCTGACACATCCTAATTTCGATAAAGAATTTCAGCTTACCACTGAGGCATTTCACTACGTTATTGGCGCAGTCTTTTCTCAAGAAAACAAACCCATTGTATATTTCTGCAGAGCTCTAGACAAGACCGAAAAAAATTATGCCACGAACGCAAAGGAGATGCTTGCCATTATTTCGGCTTTTAATTCCTTAATACCTAAACGGATCTCGAAACGTCCAAATATACACTGATCATCAACTGCTCACTTATGTCCTTAGTGGTAAAAATACAAACAGCAAAATGAAGAGATGGAAAGTCATCCTAGAAGAGTATAACTACGAGTTCGAGTATAAGCATGACAAAGCGACCTCCCAAACAAACTTTAATCAATTCACTTACACCCATGGAACATAGCGATGAAAGTCCATCGCACAGCCTCATCCCCACCGTTGAAACTCCTATTAACATCTTTAGAAACCAAGTTCTTTTGAAAACTGGCGGAGAAGACAGTTACCAACTTCAACAATCATTTCTGAGTTATACGAGGCACACCATTATCAAGCCTCAGTACACAGCCAATGACATCATAAACCCATTTAAAAGATACTTTAAACCCAACACTCTAAATGGTATTCTAACCAGTGAACAAATTATGGGCAGAGTGCAAGAAATTTATAAAAATCATTTTAGCAGTTACCGAATACGGTACACGCAAAAATGTGTTGAAAATATTCCTAATGAAATGGAACAGGATCAGAAAATCCTGCAAACACAGAGAAGAGCTCATTGAAATGCCGAGGAAAACCGTTGCAGCTACTTGAAAACTTTTATTTTCCCAGGATGTCAGCTAGAATAAAGTGCCTCGTAAAACATTGTTCAGTTTGCAATGAAAACAAATACAAACAGCATCTCAATAAACCCTTTTTAAATTCTACTCCAATTCCTACATACACACGATTCATATCGAGATATTTAGCACCAAAAAACAACGAGTTCTGACAGCCGTTGACAAATTCTCTAAGTTTCGACAAGCCAAAGTAATTGCCTCGAAATCCATAGCAGTCATCAAGCAAGCTCTGGCTGATTTGCTCTTCTTTTTCTGTGTACCCGAAATTGTCGTAATTGACAACGAAAGCTCACTCCGATCTGCTTCCATAACTTCATTAATGGAAGACGACCTCAAAATTAAAGTGTATAAAACACCCCCATACACAAGTGAGGTTAATCGCCAAATCGAACGCTGGCACAGCACACTCACGGAAATAATGAGGTACCTGAAATAAGATGGACATCCAGACCCTTCGAAAATCTTCTACAACGTGCCGTTAACGAATATAATTTTACCATACATTCAACTACCAAGAAGAAACCAATTGAAACACATTTTGGTTGTACCCCAAGAACAGATCCGGAAAAATTAGTGAAAATTAGACTATCAAACGTCGAGCGACTAAAACAACAACAAGAGACAGACATGAAAAATCACAATAAGACGAGACAACCGACTAAACAATACGAGATAGGTGAAACTGTATACGTAAGACTAAATGAAAGAGTAGGATCAAAACTGACGACACGGTATAAACAAGAAATAGTTAAAGAAAATAATAATTCTACAATTTTAACCGAATCCGGAAAGATAATACACGAAAGCCACATTCGTAATTTTTTTTTGGTTTCAGACTCCTTTCTTATGCTATCAACGCAAACGTTGAAATTCTGGAATTTACGAGCTCCCAGATTGTACCCTTTTACACTGGCATGGCAAAAATACAAAACGGGAATTTTAAATTGATCCACTCTATCGACATCGATCAGTACGAACGATTCGTAACAGACATCGAACCAATCCTCAATCTATCGGAAGTTAGACAATTTCCTTTATCAACCCACCTGTCCCACGAGGTTCAACAAATCCAAGACCTTATTTGTAACCTGAGAATTGCTTTTTCTGTTGAGCATCGCACCACAGATCTGAAATCTGCGAAATCATACAATGATCAAATTGTATATGACTTTCGCAATGCTGACTACCCAGGCATCAAGAACTGCTTAGCTAGTATTGACTGGAACATCACTCTTTCAGCATAAGATGTTGAGGACTCTGTGTCCTTTTTTTACCAGATAATTTTTGACGCCATTAAAAGATATGTCCCCAAAATAAAGAAACGGGACAAACTTTCCGAGCCTTGGCTGGACAGAGATCTCAGACAGTTAAGAAACCAAAGAAACAAAATGTATAAAATATTAAAAAGTAATAAAGGCCACGCTAATTTGGCTGACGAATTTTCCGCTAAGTCCCATGAAGCGTACAAAAATTATGCCACCATTACCGGAGAAAATATTATTCAGAATCCAAAAAAGTTCTTTGATTTCGTAAATATTAACAGAAAAGCATCGAGATATCCGACTACAATGACTAGACGTGGGAATACGTCATCAAATAGTCAAGTAATTTGTGATCTATTTGCTGATCATTTCGAAGAAGCTTTTCATCCTTATAGCCAACCTAAGTCTATTGATTTGGAAGAGTTTCGGACTATTCGGACACAGGTTGTTAAAGGCACGAGTCTGAATATCGATGATATTAGAAAAGCCATCAAAGAACTGGACCTAATTATTGTAGGATTTAGGCCCTGGACTGAACTTCCACCTTTGTTCCTATACCATTGTTCTTACCTAGTCTTACTACTTCACACCATCTTTAACAAATCTCTCTCGTCAGGTGTCTTTCCGAGTTGCTGAAAATTTTTCTATGTCATACCCATTTTTAAAAGCGGAGATAAACACTCTATTGAAAATTATAGAAGAATTGCAATCCTTTCAACTATACCTTAGTTGTTTGAAAAGGTGTTATGTGATAAACTCACGAAAACAGTTGACCCGTTTCTAAATGAACAACAGCACGGATTCCAAAAAAGCCGCTCAACGTCTACCAACCTTATGCTGTTAATCTCAGACACTTTTAAGGCGATGGAACAGGGGCAGCAAGTTGACACAGTTTACACTGATTTTAGCAAAGCCTTCGATAGTGTCGATCATGGCATTCTAAAATGTAAATTACAGAAATTTGGTATTCAGGGGTCTCTGCTAGATTGGCTTTATTCATCCCTTTCTAATCGAAGTCAACTTGTCAAATTTCAAGGCGTCAAATCAAAAAAGATAAAAGTCACTTCGGGCGTACCTCAGGGTAGTCATCTCGACCTTCTCCTTTTCAGCATTTTCGTATCTGATTTGTCTGAAGAATTGTCGAAAATACCTCATCTATTTTACGCAGATGATTTGAAAATCTATCACACCATTAATTCACAAAAAGGTGTGTTGTTCCTTCAATTGAAGCTATTATCGCTTCAACAATGGTGCAAACGTAACAAACTTCACCTTAACACTAGCAAATGTCAAGTCATTAGCTTTTCGCGGAAAAAATCCCTTTCAACAGCACATACCTTCTTAATGACAAACAACTAGCAAAAGTGAATAGGGTCGTTGATCTCGGGGTTGTTCTGGACCAAAAATTGCGCTTCACTACTCATTACGACACTATACTAGCTAAAGCTACAAAGCAGCTCGGCTTTATTAAGAGACGCGCTAAAGAGTTTAAGACTGTTTGGGTAACCAAATCCTTGTACACTTCGCTTGCCCGACACCTATTAGAATACGCATGTATTGTCTGGAATCCAATATTTGAGATACATAGCGACATATTGAATCAGTGCAAAAGTAATTTTCTTCTCTTTGCCTTAAGGGATATGTATAACCCAAATACCTTTAACCAATTGACACCATACATGCACAGGCTCAGTCTTCATAATCTAACCACTCTGTCATCCAGAAGAATGATCGCGTGCTGCTGCTTTGCCTTAGATGTCATTCGGGGTAGGATTCATGCAGAGTTTCTATCAAGGCAATTTATATTTAACGATATAGTTAGACAAACGAGACACACCCGTTTGCTGAAAGAAACTCAGCACAGCACTACCTATGCAGAAAATGAGCCCATCAACAGATGCTGCAAGTTATTCAACAGTATGGGTAGACAGTACACATCCAACATCACTAAGGCCTGTTACAAATTAAACCTGATAAGGGTCCTTCCGAAACTCCCTCCACTTTCCAACTCACTTTCCTTAGTTTTATAATTATTTTTAACTGTTTTTAACTTTTGACTGTACGTATCAAACTGTACTATATTTATGCCTTGCTTTGGCTTCAAATAAATAAAATTGGAAAAACTAAGAGATCACTCGACTTTATTGGCACTACATGGAAATGGATTGCGGGTAATCCAGATCACGAGAATTTTCTCACTATAAAAGATAAACTTAATAATGTATTAGAAAATAACAATAAGCAAATCATAATAAACAAAATGTAAAATGAAAGAATAAACAGTATGACAAAAGTTGCTAACGAAATTCAAAAATTATTTAAAGAAAGTAATAAAATCAATATTAACGCGATATTGGATATTCAATTTAAAATATCTTTGGTAAAAAAAGAATTGAAAAACATTAACCATGCTATTAATTGGGCTAAATTAGGTGTTATTAACTCAGTCATTTTATCAAAAACTGAAATTAAGCTACCGACTGATATCCTAGATAAAGGCCTTCCGCCATATTCCACAATTGAGGAAGCTTTAGACTTCTCAGAGGTAAAAATAATGACAAATACATATGTCACCAATGCTGTACGTTCTCAATATTCCACTTACCAAAAGCCTAACCTATGAAACTTTGTTAATTAAAGCAGTTAAGAATAAACATATTATTGATGATATTAAACTTGATGACTTCAGGAATCGACGGGAAAGTTGTGATGTACGCTGACGATACGATACTGATTTACTCAGCTAAAAATGAAGCTGACTTAGAACAAAAGACAAACAATGACTTAGACAAATATTCCCAATGGCTCATACGGAACAAATTGACATTAAACACGAGCAAAACCAAATACATTATCTTTAAACAAAAAAATAAAACTGATATTGAGCCACTGATAAAAATAGAAAGTAAAACTCTTCAGAGAGTTGAACATATGAAGTACCTTGGACTTAAAATCGATGAAAAACTAACGTGGACACCGCATATAAATGATATGAGGAAAAAAATAGCAGCTATCGTTGGTTTGCTCCATCGTTTCATCTATTTCTCAATTAAAAATAAAATACAAATTAAAAATGCATACATAATTTCAAGAATTACATACGGGATTATAATTTGGAGCCAGACTACCAAAAATAACCTCATGAGCATGTCACGGCTACTAACTAAAGCATACAAAACCATATATAACTTGCAAAGGATGACCGCTACATCTGAAGTATATAAAACAGCACAAGAACTTAACGTAGACGGACTGATTCATATGGAAAAAGGAAAATTCATTTTTAAAAATTTACACATTGAACAAATGAAAACAACGAAACTAGATATAAATGGGAGAAAAACGACTACAATATGTATGAGAAATGCAAATGATATTTTAATAAAATTTGCTAGGACAGAGCGCCTGAGGATGGATCCGATTAACACCGCATCAAATTTTTACAGTGAGCTACCTCAAACAATAAAAGAAGCGCGTAACATAATGTCATTTAAAATCATGTTACGTAAACATTAACTGAAAATTCAATTTGAATAATTAAGAAAGCTAAATTTTTTTTTATTATCATATTTTTATATAGTGTTACGTTCGCCACGCAACGTAGGCGATCCCAAATCCTCAAGGGCGAAATATGGGACTTCCCTGTCTTTGAGACCCCAAACCACCGTGCGGGTAAAACGCTGTCTTGCACAAATTGATGATGCTACGTTCGCCACTTCACGCAACCAAGCCAATTATTGAATTATATTGTTGTTTTTGAATCATATTGTTATTAAGGTCAATATCTTGTTATTAATGAATTGTAGCGTTAGTAGTGAATTATATTGCTATTATTGAATCATATAAATATAGAGATGTAGGTAGGTTAAGGATATTGGAGTAAATAGATAAGTAGGTAGTAAGTTTGTTATGGAGGGTGTTCCGGACAACGGCACAGACACTGCGAATAGGTTGCCCACGATCACAACAACAACAACGCTCACCCAATCGTCGCAACAGATCCCAAATCAAGGCTCCGCCCGGTCTACGATGCGCCCCAATGGAGTCCTGTATGCGCCAGTGAAACCCACAACCATTGGCATTGGCAATTCGCCATGGGTGGCGGCTGCCGCGAGCTTTTCGCCGGACAGGCGGCAATCCGAAATCCCCTCACATCGAGACACAACGACTGACCCCTGGCGAAACCAGTCGAAAAGCTTTTGAAAGCTGTTGGGGTCAACTGCCAGCTGAGTGGTCGTCGACCTACGAACCGAACGGGACTCGGCTTGGTTTAAATAGGATTGCGGGAGCAGCTGAGGAGGCTTTTGAACGTCGACCGTTGGGGTAGAAGCTGTGTGATTTCGGGAATTTTTTTCGTTTGGACGTCGTCCTTGGGCGTAAGGTGCAAGCTGCGTGGTCTTTGTTCGGAGGGCTTGGCTTTTGCCGTGGTAGAGCTTAGAAGACGTTTTGGCGGTCGAGTCGGGAGTTTTTCTTTTTGGGCTTGGCGCCGAACTGGTGGACGGTGCGAAGCGGAAAGCCGAGTGAGCGTGAGGAGCAAGTTAAGGAGAAGACGAGGGCGACTAGCGACGAGCGAGCGAGGAGCGAGAAGCAGCCGAGCAACATAGGATTAAGGAAACAAAGAAGAATTGTAAGTAGATTTAGTGTAGCTAGTTAGAAGTAGGGTTTAGTTAGGTTTTTCTTGTTAAATATAACGTGCTTTGAATTAAATTATAGATTGTATTCTTGTGTGAAGTGGCGACGCGGAATCGCGTTCTTGGCTGAGTTTTTGTGCTCCCATATCGATCGGTGGTTTCGGGTCGTCGCGGACCCTATTCCCGTTTCAGGGTTCGCGGACAGGGCAGTCCCGGCGCAGAAACGGGTGGCGCCCTTTCTTTTTAAATTACCTATTCCCACACCCCTCTTCGCGGGTGAAGCCGGGTGGGATTGCCCGAACCGTGGCTGGGATCGGCTACGGTGCAGTGCGGACGTTACGCAAAATTATAGCCGTAACATTTGGCGCCCAACGTGGGGCCGTTATAAAAAAACAGGACTTGGGTACGGCAGCGTTCGAACGGCGGATCCGTTCGACAAGTTCAGTGAGTGTGTCTGTGTAATAAAAGTGGCCATATTAAAAGTGCTGACACGTGCGTGTAATTGCGGGAGTGTGAGATCGCGGGAGTGTGTTGATTGCGGGGGTGTGAATTTGCGGGTGTGTGAGTTTGCGGGTGTGAAGAGTGGAAATAAACTTATAAGGATATGTATATATAAAAAAATAATAAAACAAAGAAGTTTCCCTGTCTAGTTCGTTATTTTTATTCTTCTTGTGTTGTCGTAATTCGTGGTAGGTTCAACATGGCAAAATTTACGGAGGGTTTAATCGATCGCCTCAGCGAGAACGAGCTGAGCTATGAGCTGGCAGTGCGTGGGATCGCCCCTGGAACTGGGTCGGCAATGCGGATGGAGCTTCGGAAGGCACTGCGGCTTGGGACTATGATGAACGCGTCCTCACCTTACCCCTTCACTTACCAGCAGGACCGCGAGGCGGTGGAGATGGTAACGGAAGAAGTCGGGGCGCTATCAGCGGATTTTTGGGGAGATGAAAAGTCCACTGCGTTTTTGGTAGCCCAGGCAAAGACGGAGTATGGCCTGCGGAGGATCGGTAACCTGCTACGGGAGAAGAAAGCAGAGGATCCCTTAATCGAGAGGTTGCGACGGCAGCTTATGCTCGCTTTAGGACATATGCTGGTGCAGGCAGAAGAGTATGAAGAGTCTGGAAGTTCGGGAGCCAGGAAGTTGGAACGAGGCGAAGAAGCGACGACAACAATAAACATTGACACGAAGAAAATAGAAGACACAGAGTTGACGATCACAGAGCTGACCAGTAAGTGTCAGGCAGTCTGTGCTGATTGCCGGAAAGCAACTAATGACACCCAAGATCTGGAGAGGGAGAACGATCGGTTACGCATGCAACTGGAAGAGGCACGCAAACACATACTGGACGAAACACTGGCACGTGAAAATGTTGAGGACACACTCCGATCACTGCACGAAGAGCTGGAGTCTAAGGATCGGAATCATGCGATAGAACTGACCGAAGCGCGTACTAGATATAAGTTAGAAATTAAGGAAGTGCACTACCGTTTGTCTGAGCAATACGAAGCGAAGCTGCAACAGTCCATCCAAGAGCTTCGTGAACAAAATGAAGAGGAGCAGGAGAAGATCGAAGCGTTCTATGAGAACAAGCTTAAGGCTCTACAAAGTGAAGCGCAATGCAACCGCACCGCGGCTTCGAGAGTAACGAAGGAATTAGGAGAGTGCCGAATAACCGACAATCTGTTCTCACGATTCGAGGAGTTGGAGGCCCAAAATGCGTCCTTGCATGGTCGTGTACGGGACATAGAGGAGAAGCTTCGACTGGATCAGAGGTGCTCATGCGTCGAGCGGGAAGATGGTCAGGAAGCTGAGGTCGAAGGAAAAGTGAAGGTTTGCGAAGCGAAATCTACTGTGACAGAGTTGGAAGAAGATGAGGGAACCGATGCTGTGAGAGGAGTTTCGAGGGAGACTGAGGAGAAGTCCACAGGGGCTGAGGCTATGCCTAGAAGCAGACAGTCGCGATTGGGTAGGCTTGGTAGCAGGCAGTCTCAAGGAGGTGAGACTGGGCCTGAGCGCAAGAAGTCCCAATGGACTGGGTCTGGGGGTAGGGAGTCTCAGAGGAATGGACTGTGGAAGACAGGGAGGAAGCAGCAAAGACCTCATACGGGTAGAATTTCACAGGAAGGGAGTACCGACACGGAAAGATCCGGATCAAGGCAGAACAACGAAATTGACGACGGAAGGAGAAGGCATCGCGAAGAGGATCAAAACTCCTTACAGCTACCTCTTGTAAGGGAGGGTAAACTTTTGAGGGCTTTAGAAGAGGTGGGGTATGAGATACCAACCTCGTCAAATGCAAATCCGTTTGTAAGGGCAAGAGTTGTGTTGCAGGACGGGTCTGGGTCACCAATCGAGGACGGGGAGCAACTCTACACTATCGATCGAGTAGCCGATGCGGAGCAGAGAGACCGGACGATCGAGAGACCGGGAAGGCAGTTGAAAGAAGTTGAGGATGAAAGGGGCAAATAGTAGAGGGGTAGGGCTCGCCGATGCTCTGTAACCCCAACGTCATACGCATGCTGGTAGGACTACCGATAGGCACATGCAACCTATAATGACTCGCTCAGTACGTGGATAAGTGAGAGGTGTATGGATTGCCGGGGGTATTGAACACTTAGTCCTTACCCTTGTAACATTATGTTTGTAATCCCACCTTCCTTCTTCCTTTCTCCCTCCCTTTCCCATATCATTTCATTCGTTAGTTTATTAGTGCGGTCATTTTGTTAAATAGTTCGGTTGTGGGTAAGTTGCGTAGGTTCGGTAGGTTAATACGTTGGTCTGGTGAGTGTGACTCAAGTTTGGTTTCGAGATTCGGTGAGTGCGACGCCAGAAGTAAAATTGCCAGCCGTGTGTACGCTGAAGGCCGTGTCCACAGATCGCTTGGTGGCTCGTCGGGGGTGTCCGCGTGTCGAACGTTGCCGTCCCGGTTATTATTGTTTGGAGTGGATTTTGGGAAAATCCACTTAAAGAAGGGGGGGTAATGTTACGTTCGCCACGCAACGTAGGCGATCCCAAATCCTCAAGGGCGAAATATGGGACTTCCCTGTCTTTGAGACCCCAAACCACCGTGCGGGTAAAACGCTGTCTTGCACAAATTGATGATGCTACGTTCGCCACTTCACGCAACCAAGCCAATTATTGAATTATATTGTTGTTTTTGAATCATATTGTTATTAAGGTCAATATCTTGTTATTAATGAATTGTAGCGTTAGTAGTGAATTATATTGCTATTATTGAATCATATAAATATAGAGATGTAGGTAGGTTAAGGATATTGGAGTAAATAGATAAGTAGGTAGTAAGTTTGTTATGGAGGGTGTTCCGGACAACGGCACAGACACTGCGAATAGGTTGCCCACGATCACAACAACAACAACGCTCACCCAATCGTCGCAACAGATCCCAAATCAAGGCTCCGCCCGGTCTACGATGCGCCCCAATGGAGTCCTGTATGCGCCAGTGAAACCCACAACCATTGGCATTGGCAATTCGCCATGGGTGGCGGCTGCCGCGAGCTTTTCGCCGGACAGGCGGCAATCCGAAATCCCCTCACATCGAGACACAACGACTGACCCCTGGCGAAACCAGTCGAAAAGCTTTTGAAAGCTGTTGGGGTCAACTGCCAGCTGAGTGGTCGTCGACCTACGAACCGAACGGGACTCGGCTTGGTTTAAATAGGATTGCGGGAGCAGCTGAGGAGGCTTTTGAACGTCGACCGTTGGGGTAGAAGCTGTGTGATTTCGGGAATTTTTTTCGTTTGGACGTCGTCCTTGGGCGTAAGGTGCAAGCTGCGTGGTCTTTGTTCGGAGGGCTTGGCTTTTGCCGTGGTAGAGCTTAGAAGACGTTTTGGCGGTCGAGTCGGGAGTTTTTCTTTTTGGGCTTGGCGCCGAACTGGTGGACGGTGCGAAGCGGAAAGCCGAGTGAGCGTGAGGAGCAAGTTAAGGAGAAGACGAGGGCGACTAGCGACGAGCGAGCGAGGAGCGAGAAGCAGCCGAGCAACATAGGATTAAGGAAACAAAGAAGAATTGTAAGTAGATTTAGTGTAGCTAGTTAGAAGTAGGGTTTAGTTAGGTTTTTCTTGTTAAATATAACGTGCTTTGAATTAAATTATAGATTGTATTCTTGTGTGAAGTGGCGACGCGGAATCGCGTTCTTGGCTGAGTTTTTGTGCTCCCATATCGATCGGTGGTTTCGGGTCGTCGCGGACCCTATTCCCGTTTCAGGGTTCGCGGACAGGGCAGTCCCGGCGCAGAAACGGGTGGCGCCCTTTCTTTTTAAATTACCTATTCCCACACCCCTCTTCGCGGGTGAAGCCGGGTGGGATTGCCCGAACCGTGGCTGGGATCGGCTACGGTGCAGTGCGGACGTTACGCAAAATTATAGCCGTAACAATAGATATATATTATTTTTTATTTTTTTTATATATATATATTTTTTTAAGAACGCTAATATTTTTTTTCCTGATACAAATGTGAAACAAAATTGGATATATTGAACTCTGAATAAAACTTTTGAGATACTGGTACTATCCCTTATACCGATATACATCGTCTGGGAAGTACTATTTAAATGAACAAGCTTTCAGGAAATAAATTGCACACGGACAGTGCAAGCAATGAGTAATGGAGTAAAAGTTTTTTGGAGGAGACGGAGGTGGTTTTAGTCGGTAGAAATCCGACATGCCGAGAAGCAGGAGCAACTCGGTATCTTTTGAAGATTTCCACATCCCAACGACGAAAAAAACCATTTAGTAAAATTTTGAAAAATAATGATAAAATATTTAGCGTAATGAAAAATTGTAAAAGCATAAAATTGTTAACTATTTGTAAACCTGATGAAATTGTGGACATTTCTAACACTTCATCCATCCTGAACCTTATGAATAGCCTTAAAGCCATCTGTAACAGGACTAGCAACGCTCACATACCTACCATAGAAGAAATCAAATCTGGTGCCATACTCCTCAACCAATTCTCTGGCAAAATCGTGACAAATGGAATATCAGACAAATTAGATGGGGCATATTTAATAAAATTCTACAACAGCAGCCCGAAGATGAATGGAAGAAAGTTCATAAATCGAGAAGCGGTAGCAATAAAGGTACTGCCTGCAGTACCACAGCCATCTCCAGAGATCAAGACATACCAGGAAATACTCTCGCTGGAGATGATGAAAGATCTCCACATAAATAATACAAGTGAGATTCCACTAATAAAAACTGAAACCGGCATGCAACAAATGGCGACATACAGAGTTCTTGCAATTTTCGGATCCTACCTCGCATTCATCCTCATTGGTAGGCTATCTCAAGGGTTTAAACGGAAGCCCATTGCTACAACCATCGAATTAAAGCAAGCACCGGAACTACCTCCACTACCTCCGGAGTCGAAACGTCTCCATTCCCAGAGCAACGACCAGCAGCCAAAAATGTACGATTCGACGACATCGAATTTTTTAAGCGATCGTGGACTATCGCAATTAAACGTGGGAAAGTTAACACCTGCACGCGCAACAGATAATTGCTGACGACAGGGCTGCATAAGGTTTAACGATCATCGTTGCAACAAATGCAATTTCCATAAATTGGAAATCTGCAATCAAAGCAATTAAAACATTGGTGTTAAGCAATATTGTAATTAGCTTTTAGTTCAGTTCATATTTGTACTCAATTCAATAAACATCAGGCTCAGCCCTGATATTGTTGCATTTTTTTAAACAACCGCGTTTAATTTAATTCAAATCATAAAATAGAATCGTATTTTGGTATTAAGCAGGACTCTAATCCATTTTTAGCAAAGCAGTTCAATAACTAATAAATACACGATGACGTCATCGTTTCGGGGAGTCCACCACGGGTCTAGCTTGAACTGCTTTTTATCTACCATTGAACTGCTTTGCTGAAAATGGGTAGGAGTCCCTCTTCCGTGTATCAAGATCCTGAAGAAGGCATTCAAAATCTGCAAAGATGACTAAAGGTACATCGAGTTGTAGTCCATAGCTATTGTACTGCTGCGTTGCTTTCTCCCGTTCTACCACTTTTTTAACTACTCTTCTACAGTCGTTTTTATGCATTTCAAGGATTTCACTCGAAATAAAATATTGGAGACATTTATTGCAAACATAGATAGCACCTATGTAGCATTTGTTGACTGCGAATCACTCTTTGAAGAAGAAAGGAAAAAAATAATAATTTACGCATGCACACACAAACACACAGACACAACTACCATTTCACTTATACATTAACGTATACACACATATAATTTCACTATCACATACCTTGAAATAAGTTTAATCCAAATATGATGATAATCCTCGTCGGCTTGCAACAGGAGTAGATTGAGGTTCACTTTTTTTTTAAATCCGCATCGTAACCAAATAAATTGATACTAATGGTTTGGTATAATTCCTCAAATTTGACTATCTCTAGAACCTGCAGCGGAAACTCGAGATCCAAAATAATCAACACTATGCCATTTTGAAGAAGTATAACGCTGTTAGCAATGTCATCAATTCGGTATGATGTAGTTCTTTGTGAATTATGATCTATCGGACACAAAGCGGAAATTAGGCACCATTTAAAACAATAAATATCGCAGTTCATAATATTAATGCAAGCACGCTTATTGATCGAATGTTTTGGTAGTGTGATATAATTTGTTCCACTCAAGGATTTAAAATCATTTATATTTAATTCGCAGTGAGTGGTTTTTTATGAGAGCCCATCCACTGTCTTTTTCCTGGAGTTTTTCAATTTTTGCCGGATATAATTAGCCATTTTATTCAAAGGTAGCTTCAATTCACCTTTTTGCAGTATCATTTGCATTTTCGTATGGAACGACTTAATACTTATTCTGCTTTCGCTGTCGTCATCATCATCCATTTTAATGAATTCAGCAAAAAGCTCAATGTTAAATTTTAGCGTTGCGCGTTTGTCTAGTGCCCTCATCAAATATTTCACTAACGGATCTTCCATCGTCTTGAAAAACTCATCCGAATTTAAAAGGTTTTCATCTTTGTTTTCATATATATGAGTTTCCATTCGCTGGCCAAAACAACTTTTTACCCTTTTCAAATCTTCACTAACGGTCATTGCAGAATTTTTTTTGTGGACATTAGTCCGCACATGGTAGTTACAGCGAGCACTATTCACTTCAATACTACAAAACTCGCAAAAAATTTTTAATTTACGGAATACAATTCACTGCGTGTTACTTTACTGAGAACAAAATCGATTTTTTTTCAAATTCAGTTGCTACAGTTTCTTTCATACCATATAAAAAACCCGTATCACAAATATCTAACTTAATAGGTTTTTCTATTATTTCTTTTGCTTTTAATGAAGAAATCTTTAATCGTCCCAGTTGTCGACGTCAACAAAAGCTGATAAGTATTCGTTTAGGACACAGTGGTTTCTTTCTACTACACCTAACGTCCCGTGGTGTAATTTGTAATAAATTGCAAATGTTCTTTAATAGATTATTAGTAAATTCCGTTCCTAAATCGGTTTTTAAAGTTTTGAAATGAATGTGTTGCAGTATGAAATTGTTTACTAAGGGTTTTGCTACAGTTCTACCTTCCTTATTTTCTATGGGTATAGCTGTGATATATTTCGTTAATTCGCATTGTATGGTTAGTATGTATCGATAGTTATTTGAGAGGCTTAAGGGACCAATGATGTCCGCACTCACTATTTCAAAACTAGTAGAGGGTGTATCTGTTTTAATCATTCTTTCCTTTGTGTGCTTAGTTATTTTATTGAATTTGCATTTATCGCAATTGTTGATGTAATGCTTTATTATCCTATTCATGTTCTTCCAACAGTATCTTTGTTTTAATTTAAGAAGCGTTCTGCGTATTCCTGTATGTCCACCATGTGGTGATTCATGGAATTCTTTAATAAGATAGTTTTGTTCATTGATGTCATTTATTCTTTTAGGGGGTTTATATATCATTATTTTTAATTGGATATCCACTTTTCGTTGCAACATATTGTATAAATTTTAAATTCTTCCTTGGGTACGTACCTAAATATCATATCTTTGTTAGATAGAGCTAGCTCATTTATATTATTATTATGCGAATAATCCATTAACTTCCTCAATGCAGAAACTAATTTCGTGTTCGATTTATCGTTAAGGTTATCGCGAATTTTCACACTTTGCTTATCGCTGGCGGAAACGTATTTCTCGCGAGCTTTATCACTAAAGTGGACCATTAAGTAATCTTTCTCTTTTGAGATTATTATATTTTGTTCATTGTTGCGCAACATATTAAGTTTGACTTTTAATACCCCTGTTATATCGGATAGCGAAGTGCAATCGAGTGCGTAGAGGTGATCAGTCTCTCGTTGTCGTTATCGATTTTCATATTTGTTTTATTATTAACTTCCCAGTATATGGGAAGTTCTTGTAATCGCCTCGAAAATCGAAATTGAAATTTTCAACTTTTCTTTACGTTTTGAGGTCCATAGAGTACATATAAAGTGTTTTTAGAAAGAAGTATGTATGTGTGTGTGTATGTACGTACGTACGTATGTGCGTTCGCGGGCAGTTTTTCTACAAGCATAACTCACGTAAACAAAGTCGTATCGACTTTGTTAAGGTGTCAATCGAAGCGTCTTTGTAATCTTAAGAGCTGATTAGTTTTTGGGAAACTTCGGTCGGGGGGTTTGCTGTTTTCACCCCTTGAAGGTCAACCATGTTATGCGCTATATCTCACGAACCAAACATGCGATTTTCATCATTTAGGTGTCAATCGACGGGTATTAACATTATCGTGAATCTATCAAATTTTAAAAACTTCCTTGCAGCCGTTTTTTAATTTTTTTAAAATAAGTGCAAAAATTAGTTTTTTTTTTTCAAAAACACAAAATTTTTAACCTGATTTTCAATCCTAAGTAATCAATGTTTATATTATTTATATACTGCAAATAGTTCTTGTGTAAATGTTTACAAAACAAAATTAAATAAAAAATAAAAAATCATTAAACGTTCAAGGTCATTTACGCCATTCATTATATCTCGAAAACCAAATATAATCTTTCCATCATTAAGGTGTCAATCGTCGCGTATCAACATCTTTACGAATTTTTTTATATTTTAAAAAAATTGTTAAAGCGGTTTTTACGATCTATGAAATTTTTTTTTTAGAAAAGTAGTGTTTTTTTCATAAAAAATTCAATTTTTAACCTGATTTGCACATCGTAATAATAATTGTTTATAGAATTTATAAACTTTTATCAATTTTTGTAGAGAAACCAGCAAAAACTTTTCTCATGATATCAAACAAATTTAATAAAAAATAAAAAATCATTCAAAGTCACCATGTAAAAAGGGTTCATTCGAATCATAATACCTTAAATCTCTTATTCTAAAGACATTGTTGTAAAGTCAATCAAAGTTTATTAATATTTGCAAAATTTGAGCAGATTTTCAATAGTCTTCACAGCACCATGTTTAACTTTAATGAAAAAACTGCTTTGTAACCTGTCCCCCCTCCGATTGATCCGCGTGAATAATCAATCAAACCAATGCACCAAAATCCTTACGTAATCAAATGACGCTCCGTAGATGTTACGATTAATATTAAATCATTCCAATAATTTTTATGAGAGGTACATTTTTATTATTTGAAGTAGTATTATTTCCATAAATTTTATTGTGTTTAATATTTTTAATATCTATGTAGATATTACTGGGAAGTTGACCGTGTGGACCTCATGGGTCGCACCTCGCGGCTTGTTTTGTTGTTTTATCGCTTTGCTTCTTGCTATCGCCATAAGTTTTGGTGATATTTTCAACGTTGGTTGGAGGTATCATAGATTTTAGGATTTCTGAGTCTATTTGTATTCTTGACAATGCGTCTGCATTTTTGTTGATAATACCTTTTTTATACACGATTTCAAAATCATAATCCGATAAATCTAATCCGATTCTTGTCAACTTCGAGGATGGGTTTTTGTGTGTGAACAATGATACTAAAGGCCTATGGTCTGGTACTACTGTAAACTTTCGTCCATACAAATATGGTCTGAAGAAATTTATACCCCAGTGTATCGCCAAAAGTTCCTTTTCAGTGACTGGCTTGTTTAGGTCATGTTTGTTCAATGATTTACTCGCGTATGAAATTGGTAAATCAGAACCGATCTCTCCTTGAATTGTACCTAGTGCAAAATTTGATGCGTCAGTGGTCAATACAAAAGGTTTTTCAAAATCGGGATATTGGAGTAATGGTGGTGTGATTAATTTTTGTTTTAGATGATGCTTTTTGTTGTTCTTCTTCCCAAACGAACGGTGTTTGTTTCTTCAATAAGGAGTTCAAACTCTTCGCCGTTTCTGCAAAATTTGGGATGAAGCGCCGGTAATAGTTGCAGAATGCTACGAATCTTCTGACGTCATCTGAATTTTTAGGGATTGTATAATTTTTTATTACCTCGTGTTTAGCAGGATCAGTTCGTATACCGTCTGTTGTAATCAGATGTCCTAGGTATACGACTTCTGATTTTAGGAATTTGCACTTTTTTGCATTCAGTTTGAGGTTGTATCTGCGTAATTTTTGTAGAACTTTTGGTAGATTTTCATTATGGTGTTTGTTGCTACAGCCAAAACCATAATGTCGTCGACATAAAGAAAAGCTGAATAACTTAAACCAGTCAATGAAATGGTAAGCATTCTTTGAAAACTGTTTGAGGATATTTTAAGTCCAAAAGGTAGCCTTTTAAACTGATAGTGTCCGTTGCTAGTGGAAAAAGCTGTCAAAGGTCTGGAGTCTTTCTCTAGTTCAATTTGGTGGAAAGAACTCGTCATATCTAAGTTGGAGAATTTGTCGTTCAACTTTCTGAAATCAACGACAAGTCTCCATTTCTTTGTATCGTCAGAATTTTTCTTTGGTAAAACTGGCAATGGTGAGTTGTATGGGCTTATGGAAGGTTCTACAATGTCGTTATCCTCCAATTCTTGGACTTGTTTTTGTATTTCCTCGTTATGAGTTTGAGGTAACCAATATTTTTTTAAGTATGATGGTGTATCGTCAGTAGTATGGGGTCTTTGCTTCTAGAAATTGTTTTTAGTGAGTTGTTCACCTTCAAGGTGAAAAACATCTTGATATTAATTAAGTGGGAAAGTGTGGTTTCGGGGTGACGGACGGCATTTTCTTCAGGTGCTATATGAAGATTTTGCGGAGAGTTTCAAAATTCATTGGTATAGAGGTCGATGACCAGGACATCAATAAAGCCTACCGTGCAACTAACGCTAAAGTAGATGCGACACCGGTAGTTGTTAGCTTTACGAGAGCCGGTTTTGAAGATAATTTCATACAAGCATATAAACACAAAGTAGAAAATAGAGGAACTGGACCGGGATTAGCAGCAAATGATATATGCAAACAATTAGGCGGAGGACGAGTGTTCATTGGCGACCTGATTCCTTCTACTGCCATACTGCTGAAGGAAACAAAACAAATAGCAAAGGAAAAAAAATAAAAGTATGTATGGATAAGAGACGGAAAAGTTTTTATCCGGAAAGATGATGCATCGGCAGCAATAAAAGTCACTTGTGCGAATAACATTCATTGAATAATGAAATTATTTCTGTAAATAAGTTCACGTAGCATTAATGGATTACGATAATAATCTAAATCACAGACAAAACAATACAATGACATTTAGAGATGAAGCTGCTTGTAAAAACTTTTTTGATTTTCACAAAAATTTAACTGATGTTAAGACTTTTCATATGAATATTCGTAGTATTGCTTTACATTTAGATGAGGTGTTAATATTGCTAAATCAATTAAGTGTAAATTTTGATGTGATTGTTTTTTCGGAAGCATGGATAAAGGATGATGAGTTTTTTGACATAGATGGATACAATAAAATCATCAAGACAAACCACACGAATAGGGCTGATGGAGTAGCAATATATATTAGAAATTACTTTACTTTCGATGAAACTCCACATAGTATAGTTCAAGCAACTGCTGGCTCTGTGAAAATTAATCTTCCTAATTGTGAAGAGATTATTATCAATGCGATCTATAGATCACCCAATTTTAGGAATCCTTGTCCTTTCGTCTTCTCCTTGGAGGATTTTTTCAGTAACAACAACTATGTAAATGTTTTATTGGTGCGAGATATTAATATTAACATTGATGACTCGTTATTCACACCCGAAGCGCATGATTACCTTGATGTACTCAGTACTTGCGGGCTAGATAAGTACCTTTATGCCCCAACGAGAAACAAATCATACATTGACCATATATTCTGTAGAATGTAAACCTTCGACTTTCTCCCGGGTGTTTTGTCAACTAATATCACGGATCACTATAGCACAGTAGCCAAATTTGTTTTCAAAAAAAATCCAACGAATTCTAATGCAAGACATAGCATAGATAAACGTGAAACCACACACATTAATTACAAAAACTTAAACCAAATACTTCAAAATGTAAATTGGGAAGACGTATTTAGCTGTTGCGATGCCAACATTGCTCTAGAAAAGTTTTATGACAAATACAATGAGGCCATCTCGAATAGCCTAATAACGATGCATATAAGTAAAAAAGTCTCTCCCATAAAAATGTGGGCCACTGAGGAGATAGTTACATCAATAAGCGCTAAATATAGGCTTGTCCATAAAGTAAGATGCGAGCCGTTTAACCGAAAACTGATAGATTCATTAAAACAGTATCGGGGAATCCTACAAAAAGTTATACAAAAAGCTAAAGATCTGTTCTATGAGGAACAATTAAACGTAGTACAGGATAATCCGAGAAAATACTGGAAGAAAATAAACGAGCTTCTATATAACAGAAATTCTAAAGTGCATATCAAAAAATCTTTGACAACAATGGCATCACACTTACTGAGCCATATGAAATATCCCAAAATTTTAATGAACATTTCGTTTCAGTTGGTAAAGAACTATCTGAAACTTTACAGAAAGAAAGTTCTAATGGTATTTTGTTCGACATAAACTTGACTGAATGTAATTATGAACTAGCTGAATTAACAGAAATTAGCGATAATAAAATACTCAAATACAAAGACAGCTTAGCGAACAATAGAGGAGAAGGTTCCGACAACTTCAGTTCGGACTTAGTTAAAAAAATCTCTAGAAATATTGTATTAAGGCAACAATAAATAATCAATTTTACTGAAATATTATCAACGTTTTAATGTTTTTTACATCACCAAACAGCTTTAACAAGCGACAGGTATCACGCTCAGAGCGACATGCACGCACTCTAATTAATATATCTCTTAAACTAATCTAGATCCCATTTTGCAATGTTTATGGTAAATTGTACACATGGTAAGCTTTATTTTACAGCAAAAAAAATAAAAATTAAAATGGTCGAAGTTATTAAAAAAATATTTTAAATATTCACTTCAGGTTTAAAACTAGAAAAAAATTTCAAATTCAGAATTTAAAAATCAAAAAGAACAGTAAATTTTCTATACAAAACGCTACATTTATTATTTAATTATAATTTACCTCAATATGAAAATAAAATTTTAAAAAACCGCTGCTGTGAAAATTTGAATTCTATAGAATTCCATATCTGAACAACTAAAAATCAAATAACAAAAATATTATGTGTGCACATTCATATACCCTAGAAGTACAAATGTGCCCAATATGACCGAATTTCAGAACCTCACTTTTTTTTCGTTATCGGTTTCACGTGAAATGCCCCTATTACTTTTTATTATTGATATGTCTGCACCTGCATCTATTGATAGCTTCAGGTGTCTATTCTCATTATTATTATAAATGTTTACATAATTTGTGCTAATACCCGTAATCCTATATATTTTGTTAGTTATATTGTCTGCATTATTTTTGGCTTTATTTACCTTCATTCTTCCGGAAGGTTGCCTAATTCCTCTCGGGAAGTTGTCGAATTCCCTGTTCTGCTATTACGCAAATTCTCGTAGTAATATTATTATTTGAATTATTTCTATTATTGTGGTTATTGCTATTTTTAGAGTTGTTAAAATTTCTATTCGTTTATAAACTTCTAGTGTGGGTAAATTTTCTATTGTTGAAATTTTGGTTGTTCGTATATTGACTGTTTTGAAAGTAATCATGTGGTCTACGTCTGAAATTTTGGGTTTTATAACCACTTTTGCTAATGTTGTTCATATTTCTATTATCCGAATACCTATTGTATCTGTTTATATGTAAAACACTATTTTGCTCCGTTTCAGTACTCTTAATTTTTGTTGCAAGAGAGATTGATTCACTTAAATTGTAAGACCTGGCAGTGAATATGGTCTTCCTTATTTGGTCGTTCAGACCGTTTTTGAAGACTGTCAATGCGTATGTATCATTTTGTTTTGCAGCCTGAATGGGGATCAGACCTAGTTCACCAATCTGAAGCTGATTTAACTCATTGACTAAATTCAATATTTTGACTTTGTATGAAGAAATAGGTAGTCGCTTTTGTGTGATTGTGGTTAGTTGTGTGTGGATTTTCGGAACAGGTTTCGGGTTTTCGTATTTTAGGCTTAGTTTCTCATTGACTAAATTCAATATTTTGACTTTGTATAAAGAAATAGTTAGTCGCTTTTGTGACATTGTGGATAGTTGTGTATGGATTTTCGGAACAGGTTTCGGGTTTTTGTATTTTAGTCTTCGTTCTGTGTCAAAATTTTCCAAGCCTGTAATGTTTGAGGTGTTCAATGATATCCTAACATTAGGGCTAAGATTTACGTGAGTGATGAAGTTTAGTATGTAGCTCGGTTTTCCTTTCTGGTGAAAGTTTTTTGCCAATCAGTTTCACTACGACTAGAAAAGTCTCCAGCTCAGAAAATTTACCGTCGAGGTTCGGTATTGTTACGGTATACTGCCATTGCAATATTAGTTATTTCTTCCTCTATTTTTACTATAATGTTTTCTGCGTTCAACCGTTCAATCAATGTTGAAATCAGTGCCTTGCAAACCTTGGATATAGATGACTTGAGATCAAGTCCTGTGCCTTCTCTTATTTGGCTGAATAGATCAATACATTCATTTTATATTTTTATTACAAATTCTAATATTTCTTTCAAAGTTCTAACCGTGTAGGTCATAGATTTTTTTAACTTTGATAAAATGGTCTGTAATTCGGTTAATAGTGTTTTTAGTTTGTTTGCAGGCATTTGTGAACTGATTATGTATTCGATAAATTAAACATTAACCCTGTTTGCTAGAATGTTTCTGTCACCGATCTTCCTAGCATATTTCTTTTGTTTGCTATTATATATGTATAGGAACACCAATACTATCGAAAATATGATCGTGGTACTTATAGTTTGCTTGTATTCATTTGAAATGTTTGAATTAGTGCTACAATTAGTGCCCATTTTACTTATGATTTATTTCTATTATTTCTATAGTTTATATTATTTTTATTCCTTTTTTTTGTATTTTTTTGTTTAGCAAAGATATAGGGAAGAATTTTATATTATGTTTTTTGCGTTTAGAACTATTTAACCTATTCGTGAAATAAACTTTATGTTCTCCTATAGAAATATGTATCAATCGATGTAAAATCGACTTTTCGCGTCTTTGATGGTAAGCTATGCCTCCTCGTCGTCGTCGCTTCAGCTTGTTAATCTTTGGAAGTTCTGCTCTCGGCTTCCTTACAAATTCTCCAATATTCCTAGGTCGTGGTCCGGGTAGTGATGTTGGATCGTACTTAGGTGCCTGGGATATTGGCAAAGGCACCTACTCCTCTAGTCTATGCTGTGTTGATTCGCTGAATTTCGCGCCTAGTATTAAGCATCTTCCGAAGCTCGATAGAATTCTTCGTGTGTATTAATCTCGTGGATTCCACCTTCTTCTACGCCGTCTAGTGGTCCGAAACGTGCAGGATCGCCATGTAATAAGCATAATGTAAGTGGAGTGCGTGGTTGACCAGGGGATAGATGCGTTTCGGGTGCTGGACGTTTTGCGTGCTTTCCTTGACGTCTTCGACGATATTCTTCGAGAGAAATGATCTTCTTCTTTCTGTGAAAGAAGTTATTCTCAGAGTGGGAAAAGAAACAGCAAGGATATATCAGGGGCATACCGGCAACTGTCTAACTGCCACATGTTTGGCGCAATCCAAAAGGACAGGCAGTCGATATTGCTAAGTTTTCAAATTGCAGAATTAAAAAGCATAGTCTGCTGAATAAGGCAGACTTTGCTCAAATATTCCTACTAAACGTTTTGCCGATATGAAGTCAAAAAATGCATATTAAAACAAGCAACCTCGTTCAACTATGGAAAAATTATGAGGCCGAGTCCCAGCTTCGTTCCTTCTTTTTATTCACAATTTTCTTTCTTAATTTTTTGTACACTTAATTTTCTTATTAAATAAAAATTTCTACTCTAGTCTTAAATCTACTTACCATAACCAATCGAACGCAATTCAAATTAGTTCCCACGGAACTCGTCGCGTCCAACTTTACTTTGCATTATTCCAATAAACGTCGCGTAAGTTATATTTTGGTTTACTCTAGGTTCAATGTTCTTGTAAGAGTTTCACACTGTGACAAAAAGGGAAATTTAGACTACCATATCAATGTAGCTTGTACGAAGGTTTAGCTCTTTGCTGAGGGATTAATTCGAGAAATAGGTTTGAGGATGTGCTTTGGTATGATAGAGAGCTTACCGAGATTGAGTGGGAAAAAATTTACAAAAGCTTGTGTGGGAAATTAGTTGTGTATGGGCTAGCTCCAGGTATGGAACTAGGAATACACCTTCTGAAAAGTACTAAACATTTACTTGGCAATGTTTCATGTTTTTGCTATGTGCTGTAGCAAATACTATCCACATCTGATTGATGTTTCGGTATACATGAATAGCTTTTTAGAAAAAGTAAATTAAATACATTCCGATTCTTGTCAATTTCAATACTTTCGTCATATTCCGCGTAAATGACACAGGCAATACTGTTCTTCAAAGCCTATTTGAATCTCTCGCCATTTACCGATAAGTTGAAATTCAATATGCTGTTATGTTTAAAACTGTATGGATTATTTGTACGCTTGCCTGTGTAGGCATCATTGCCAATCATGCCGAAAACTAACAGATTCAGGAATTGTCCTATAACCATATTGTCAAGTGAAAGTGTGAATCTGTTGGCGGGTAGCGTGTAGGTTTTTACTTCTACACGTTTGTAAGGGTATACGGCGTTTGAACGTTGAAAAACAGTTTCAAGTGCCAGCAATATAGATGGGTTGACTGTTATATGGTTCATGTGCAGTGATGCTTCCATAGTTTTGGAGCGGTTTTGGAGTCATCCTCCTTTGAATACAGATAAAATTTTGGTTTTTCCAAAGAGTGTATCAAGCACAAGTCGAAACCATTTAACAACATTTATCTTGAATAGGCATGTCGCAGTGAATTGTCCCCATTAGCTCAACTTCATTGCTATTCTCCAATAGTGTAGATCTTTAAATATACCATCCATTTAACTCACTCGGACGCCCACCGATAGACATTTTATTTTCAATCATCTCCATCGTATTTTGGTCTAAATACCAGCCAACAGATTCGAGATGCGTTGAAGGTGCATCTTCGACATAATTCAGCAAATTCTCAATATATGCACGATAATGATAGTTTTTGTCTGTCTGTGCGATATTTTTAACATTTAATTGAAACGTACATTGCCTAAAGAGTGAATGCATCAGATTGTTGGCAAAACTTATCAAATCAGCTTCAACATCAGCTTCATCAGTTCCATCAGCTTCATCAGCCTTCTTGATTGTCCCCCCACCTGTAAAATTCTCTTCTTTACCATTCTTGAACTTTACTAGCTGCACTTTGACCCGTAAGTAAACGCTGGATAAATCATGATGTATATCTCCATGACCAATGTATATAAATTTCAAAACTGAAGAATTATCGAATGATGCTATTGGCTTGTATGAGACGTATTTAAGCTTTTAAATAGCTTTACTTTTTATGGTTTTTTTATTTACAACTGACGATAATTTTCGCATTGCAGAACGTCTTCTATGCTTCAGCGATAGTTTTACCTGTAAGCTTGAGATGGGGTTGCCTCTTTTTATAGTTGTTCGATTTTTGCCGCCTAACATTTTGCCAAATAGCTTATTTATTCCTTTTTGGGCTAATTAATTGACTGCTGATTTATCTTGCTTCTTTAACACCTGCCTGAACAGCTTATTGGCAACTTCTATTAGTATTGATTTCCCTGTATTCACCGCTTGTTTTCCCAAAACATTAGCAACAGATACAAACAGTGGTTGTATATAACCACTAAGAAACTACCGATCCCTCTCCCGCGCTGTTACACAAGTGGTGATCGATTCAGCTCTCCAATATTTAAAAGTTGTCCTGCACTTTGAGTAAGATAATATCGTTTATAATGAGTATGTATTGCCTTGACAGAAAATGTCACTTTCAGGCCGTATCAATACTATTCGGATATATTCTATGAGTGTGTTTTTACAGTTTTTTTACCGTCGTTTAAAATGTATTATAGTGGTGGGTGTAAAGCTTGGTTCGAAATTAACAAGTTCCCCATGATGGTCTGTAATGTAGGTGCTTTCGATAAAGGTTTTTCTACCGGGAAGTACTCCACGAGATGAGGTCTGAACACATTGTCATAAGTGTTTAATGGTATTATTCGGAGAGTCCTTATCAACTTTTCATCCGTTATTCTCGGTTTTGATAATATCTGTGTAAATGTTTATTTAAGAGGTTTTGGTAGATTCCTCAAGATTTCCCGTCTCTACTTCACGTCGTGCTTTATTCTCCAACGCTTACACGGATTTTCCAGCTGCTTTATACTTTCCAGAAGCATTGACTTATCTAACGAATCCTTTATTTTATTGTTAATCAATCCCGAATCTCGTCTGTTAATGGGTGTTCTAAGGAACGCATCAATCAACAGACCGGTAGTTTCGTCAGTATTTGACAATTCAATTGCTGCTTAAATAACATCTATACCCATTTCTCCCACCCAAACTCGATGAGATGAGCCTCATACCATTTCACTTAATTAAATATTAAGGTCTTATTCTCGACTCCGAACTCGCATGGGAAGCGTACAAAGAAGAAAGAGCGCGCAAAGCGACATGCGCAATCTACTGCTGCAATAGAGCCATTGGAGAAAAGTGGGGGTTGAAACCCAAAATTGTATAATGGCTTTATACGGCGATAGGTGAACAGTTATTTGGTGGCCAGGTATGGCGAAGTCATAAAATGTGAACCTGCTAAACAAGGTCAGAAGGATTGCAGCTATTGCAATTACCAGGGCTTGACGCACCACCCCGACAAAAGCATTGTTCATGCTATTAAATTGGCTCCTGGCTGAGCTACTCACGAGACAGCAAGCGAAGTGTTCTGCGGTTTGGTTTAAAGCTCTACATCTCAAGCATGAGACGAACAACAGCCACTCCACAATACTAAGTTCAATCTAAGTATACTGCAAATAGGGCCTGGCTTCTTAAAGGAACCTGTAGGACAACCAGGCAAACTTGGCACGTACTGTGCTTCAAACGCATCAGGCGGCTTTTTAACACGAGCCGCACAACCTTGAGCTCCATCCTATCCATATTGATGGGGGCACTGTCTGGTTGGCAAACACGTAGAAAGATTGGGTGTTCCTTCCAACGATTTCTGCCGAAGTTGCAGATCGGAAGACGAAGAAGAGACAACCCAACCCTTTCTGTGTGAATGCCCAGCACTATCCAGGAAACGCATGCAAAGCTTTCCTGGACGGCCTCACGAAAGTAGCTGATTTATATATTAGCTGCATAGCCAAATTCATACGAAAATCTAAATGGTTCTCGTCATCCTGTAGGTTCTAGTGCCGACTCAATCTTTTGTGGTATTACGATGGGTCTATAGTGGCCTAAGTGAGCCATCTTTAGATAAAGGAGGCTGATACTACAACCAACCAACCAACCAACCAACCAACATCCATTCCCCTATCAGTTTTCTTTAGGAGATAATCAAAATCTGATCTGAACGTTTTTTTGCCAAATCGCGTGGTAATATCTCACCACCGGACTCTTCAGCCACACGAGCTATCGCCTGTCGAATCCTTCAGCAATAGTTATTGAAAATTTGTTTTCGCTGTTGGTATACATTCAAGTTAAGAGAATTTTCGTTTTTTTAAGCTCCCCACTTGATAGCAATGCAATAAAATCATTGAGGCTAATTGGGAATGGTATCGGATGCTCTCCGTTAAGTTTCACTCCATGATCTTTAAGGTTAAAAGTATAGGCGATGGGTTTAATTCCTGCCTCCTTTTCTCGTTCCTCTCGCAAAGTATGCATGAGGTGTATGTTACATCAATCATTCTCTGCAATTCTGCGTAATTTTTCCTCCTTCGTGGTTTCTGTCCTACTTTATTATCAATAAAGTTTCGAAGCGTGTCGAATTTTTTGAATAAATTCAAATGTACTTTATCAGCATTTTTTCCTCCTTGATAAACATGTAAACATGTCCCTCCGCTCTTCATTTTACTTAAATCGGGAATTTTACTATAATCTTTATCATTCTTAATGTGATTGTAAATTTTGTTTTTAATTTCATTCAGATATGAGGTGTACCAATCGGGTTTCACTGCTACGAAGAACGACAATAGAAATGTTGAACAGTTTATGTTGTTTTTATCTTTGGCATAGCTGATTCTGTGTAAGTATCCATTGTTCCATTTCAACCGCACATTAATTTAGAGGTGTGGCACTTTAATTATTATTTCTAGAGGGTCAATTTTCAATTCTTTCGGGATGGTTGAACGGCGGAACTTCTTGATTGTGTTTTGCCCATATTCATCTTCAGAAAAAAGGGCGTTTAGAGATATTATTCTGATGATCACGTTTCAGCCACTTGATTTCTGTTATTCCGTTTTTTCAACCATCACCTAGCTTGCAAGAGTTCAGCAATATGTTCTCAAAAGATGGAAAGTGTTTTGCGGGTAGGTACCCAAAAGAACTGTTACTCAAGAGACACACGTAGAACTCATCTTCAATTATGTTTATAGGCACTTGTAGATCCTATCCCACTTCAAGTTTGGCGCACTGGAACTACCTTCGCTTCTTAGCCTTAACTGTTCACTTTGACGTGTGGGTTTTATATGGGGAAAGTCAGAAGGGTTCAGGTTTTTCTGCAACTTCATGTTGAAACTCGAAATCCGACAAATCGACAGTCATTAAAGACATCATTCAGTTCATTGAAACTCATATCTGTTTGAACTGTTTACTGTATAATCCCATCAACAGCGGCTATTATCCAATAGTCCTTGCCAAACTCATCATATGAATCGGCTATACTTTTTCTTATCTTGAAAGCTTGCTCAAGACTTTTCACTACTTCATTCGCTGATGAACGCTGCTTTAAGGCATGAGGTAATGCATGCTTAAGTAGTGTCGTTTCATTCACTGATTCAAATTCTCTTCCACCCCTATAGGTGAAGTTTGCGTGGATCGCTCATTTTTAAATACAAACTTCGTCTAGTATTATCGCGCGGATTTTTATATGTTTGACATTTGAGCCCCTTAAAGCACAAGTGATGTAACTCCAATTTTCGTTTTTTTTAGTTAGGTATGCTACTGAGTAGAGAAAAATTTGTTCTATTTAATGCACTAACAGTGTAACTCCTAGTTCCCACAGCAATCGCATAAATAGCAGTACTTACTTGTGCAGTCAATGCTGCCCCCTATTAGTTGACAGCACAACCGGTGCAGTTGGGAGGTACACCATTTATGCAGTAACTTTCGTAAAGGAAGGATTTACTATCTAGTGTTTTTATCAACAGTATCAAAACATAACTTATTCTTTTATGAGCTTCACTTACGAAAGGTAGAAAAAGCTCGCGATTCCATGATAGCGGATGCTGAAAAATCAGCTAACAATGACAGCTACAATGCATTCTCGTTTGATTTGGAGAAGTCTCTGCCTTTCCCTAAATTGGTGTATCAACAAGCCTACTACAAACGTAATATGTACGTATACAATTTAGGCTGCTAGAACTTTCGACCAAAATGGGATTCATGTACTGTTGGGACGAAGTTAATGGTTCAAAACGTTCACAAGAAATTTCATCCTGTTTGATTAAACACATAGACTCTAGTGCCTCAGCAGCCAAACATGTGGTTATGTAAAATGATAAATGTACAGGGCAAAACCAGAATTGGAAAATTGCCATGACATTAATGAACCATGTCCAAAGTCCAGACAACAACGTAGAAATAATTGGTCAAAAATTCATGGAAAGTGGACATTCATTCCTCCCCAACGACTGTGACTTTGCATCGATTGAAAACTTCAGTAAGTCGCAACAAATTTACACACCTGACGACTGGCACAGAACTATTGCTATGTTGAGGAAAAAGAAAGCCTTTCACAAGACAGTTATGACGATCGATGATTTTTTGTCAGTCAAAAACATCCTGAAAAAAATCAGCAAAAGAAAGAAAGAATGTGAAGGCCATCCTGTTTCGTGGCTAAAAATACAATGGATCCGCTACCAAAAGAGTTAGCCATTTAAAATCCTTTTCAACGAAACTATATCTGAAGAGATGCTGTTTTCAACTTTGAATTTCATGCCAACGGGGGAAAAAGGACGACCGGTTAACGTTTGTAACATTGATGAGGGAAAGCTATACACAAGCGCTCGGCCTGTTACGAAAGAAAAAAGGAAAGACATTATGGACCTGCTGTCATGCATCCCTCCAATACACCACAATTATTTCTAGAGGCTTGTCACTAGCGAGAATGCTGTAGATGTTGGCCCACTTCAGGAAGATTAAGAAAGTGGCAATGAGTAAAAAAATTATTATTTCACTTATTATTTTAATAAAACAGAGTTTTATTGATAGTGATTTTGTTTTTGTTTACAATAACACCTTAAAACCATTTACAGCAGTTAAAGATGACCTTTTTATGGAGTTTTATTGAAAAAAAATATCCAAAAGTACAATGCTGATTTTTATATAGAACTTGCAGCAAACCCTTTAATATCTCAAAACAAGAAAAATTGGAGTTACACCACTTGTGTTTTAAGGGGATAATTTCATGTGATCTTTCAAAGAAATATTTTCAGCTTTCATTTCCAAAACTGAGTTTTTTGTTCGTCTTGCGTTTAAAAATTTGATAAGCACATTCCTATACTCCATTTCGCCTCATCATTGATATTTTCGCTACTTTGTATGTTATTCATGTTTTTGTCAAGCAAACTCCGTTTACTAGAAATCACAATTGTCTCCTTTAAACATTCATATATCTCCGGAGATAAAAGAAGCATATTATTAAGACTGTTCTTCTTATGCACATTTCTCAATTAAAGAACCTGTCACGCCTGAAGGTACACTTTCTAGTAATACAGGTGAGAGTCCGCCTAGTTGAATTTGTACTTTATGCTGTCGCAGAACAGATTTTTTCATATCAAGAAGTTTACACATGTTCCTTTTTCATTTACACAGCCGTATGAAAGTGTTTCTAGATGGTGTATAGTTACCTATCTAGGTATTCTACGTGATTTCATAAAAAGTTTTGATCACTTCTGGATCGGCTGTTTTCAGTATAGCCTTTCTTAAACACGGATTTGTATTTCTAAGAACATACAACATATGATTCCTTCCTTTTATTTTTCCTTGCTGAGTAAGACCGAGCAATTACGGTCGAAAATCGATTTCAAATCAAAAAAAAATATACATATAGTATTTCATATATGGAAGTTTCATATTTGATAATATCACATTCACGTTAAGTTGCTTCCAACTATTGGAAGTTTTTTTCCTGTTGTAGAACTTTCGCTTTTTCTGCGAATAAGATTCTATGTTATTAGGCAATGGTAATTTATTTTTATAAACATGTGGAATAAGCTTGCCTTAACATTTTAAACAAGTTTTATATTCACATAAATGTCAAAAGCTGCCTTCTTTTCTAACGCAGTGCAAGTGCCGCAGTGAACAAACTTTTCAACTAAAAATGATGCCGATATAGACAGTCCAATTCGTCTAGTTAGGATGTTAATTTATTTCATCACCTTAGCTTCTTTACTACAAAAATCTTAGCCTCATTCATATGTACAAATCATTGACTTACAATTATTATTCCATAGTACCGCATACGCATGTTGCAATGAATCAACAACTTATTTCAAGTGGTTCTACTACACATAGAACCTCAATCAATTCGCTGATTTTGGTCATTATATGAGCTTTAAAAAATTCTAAAAATCACACAACTCTTGCAATATGTTTCCGCAGAGCGTGTTACGGCTATATTTTGCGTAACGCTTTCCTCTGCTTCGCAGCCGACCCTGGCCACGGTGTGGGCAGTCTCACTCGGCTTAACCCCGCGAAGAGGGGTGTGAGAATATGTTTTTATAAAAAGGGTGCCACCCGTTTCTGCGCCAGGACTGCCCTGTCCGCGAATCCGGAAACGGGAATAGGATACGCGGCAACCCAAAACCACCGACCAAATATGGAGCTTGAAACAAAGGGAACGCAAAAGCCGGAAACGCGACGTCCGCTTCGCCACTTCACACAATAACAACAATTTTAATTCACTGAACTAATGTATTTCCTTCTAAAAACCTATCTAAATCTTAACTAATATATTCTTAATCTTATTTACAATTTGTGTTCTCCTTAATCTACTTCCGACGCAGGTAATAGGATAGCCCTTGTGGTCCTTGTGTTGCTTCCGTGGTACTCCTTGACGTTGTGGGGGTTGGGTTGGTCGGAGTCGCTCGTCTGGCTGTTGGAGACACGCGTACATACTGTTTTACTGGAAACTCCCTTTCACTGATACTATACGGGTATCCTTCTGGCACTGGGTATTTTCCCCCGAACTGCTGACTTTCAAAGTATACTTTTAATTCACTCAAAACTTTTCACGATATATTTTATAACCCAAACAGGGAAATTACTGTCCAAAAATTTTCACCGTAAGATTTGCGCGGTCACGACAGCTCACACCGCACTATTATTACTAGAAGATCTGCACTCGAAAAATACACACCGTTCAAGCTTCGCCCCGAACAAAAAGTTCCACACCCAAGACGCAGCTTCGCACCGAACAAAGCGGTCACCGTAAAAAGAGAAGGTCACCAGGACACCCAAGACACAATCGTCTTCGACCCTTGAACTTGCACCGAAAAAGAGATGGCCGTAAAAAGAGTAGGTCGACACCCAAAACTCAATCTTCTTCGACCCTTGAACTTTGCACCGAAAAAGAGATCGACGTAAAAGACGCAGCTTCGCACCGAACAAAGGGATCGACGTAAAAGCCCCGTCAGCTGCTCCCGCAATCCTATTTATGGGAAAACCCAGTCCCGTTGCTACATTGACGGTCCATGCTCATGAAGCTGCTGACCTCATCAAAGGTTCCTAGCTGGCAGTTGAAGCTTCGTTGGTTTGGCCAGAGCGTTGTACCTTGGTGCGGGGGAAATGCTGTGACTTCTACCTGTGCGATGCGATTGGAGCGCGGTGAAATAATTGTGGCAGTCGTTAACCATGGTGAATTGCAAGTACCAATGGTTGTGGGTATCACTGGCGCATAGGGGACTCCATTGACATATTGTAGACTGGGCGGAGCCTGGATTTGGATCTGTTGCGACGATTGGGTGAGCGTTGTTTGTTGTTGTGGTTGGTGACAACTTATCTGCAGGGTCTGTGACGTTGATTGTGGTGCATTTTGCTGTTGATCACTCTCCATAAAAACTTATTACCTACTTAGATATCTAATACAGTATCCCTAACCTACATGCATCTCCCTTATATTTATATAATTCAAAACTCTATTCCCTACAATCTGATTCATTAATAACAAATTAATTAATAATAACACTATAACTCATTAATTGGCTTGATTGTGTGAAGTGGCGAACGTAACATTATCAAATCTTTAAAAAACAGCGTTTACCCGCACGGTGGTTTGGGGTTTTCAAGACCAGGGCAGACCCCCATTTTGCCCTTATGGGTTGTGGGTCGACCACGTTGCGTGGCAAATGTAACAAGCGAGAACCTTGATAGAACTCAATTAATAGTGCTTGTTTGCTTGCATGTTTACTCTTTGATGTCAAATTCGACATCAAATTTTGACTTTCAGAATTATCTTTCTATAAAGCTGGAACATTACCTTATAAATGTACTAGCGAAGAAAAGCCATGGCTCGCTGTAATAACGTGCCGAATTAAATTTGAGATGCTTCTGTGATGAAACCTTCCTTTTTCAAATCGATTGTCAAGAATTTAGTGCGTTAATATCGCGTAGAATGCAAACTCTGCTACAAAAGCTTCCATGTTAACAAGGAAGTTGTATGCTGGATGTCAGGTAAGCTATTCACAATGGCTCCTGTAAAAAAGTCGAATGGTACAGTAGAATCCGTTTATTATGATTCCGCCTATGTTGACCAACCACGTAATATAAAGCAATTACACAGCGAAGTTTGGTTTTCATATAAAATTCTTTATACCCAAGTCGGATATAATGAATTCGATTATAGTGACATGTCCCTTATTATGACCAATTTATAATAAATTATGTCCGGTTATAGTGACCGACATGATTCATTAAGCGCGTGCGTGGCACGTGGTTGGTTTTTGTTTTGAGTCTCAGTGAGTAATTGATAGTCGAAGGTCACGCATTGTTTATTAGTGATTTGTGAAGTGAAGAAAATGACATCTCAACGTCGTTGTAAAGCATTTACGATTGAACAGAAAGGTGCAATAATATGCAGATTAGAAAATGGAGAATCAAACTTATTTCTATCAAAGGAATTTGCCGTTGGTCATTCGAAAATTTCAATGATTTTCAAAAACGCCAACCAGATTATGTTTTGAAATCGAAGAGGCTTCGAAAATCACGACAGGAAAATTTCGATCAAGCGTTAATACGGTGGTTTAAAATCACGAGAAACAAATGAACCTTATGCTACAGAAAAAGGCAAATGTTTTTGTTGGTATTCTCGACTTCAATTTTTTTGCTAGCTGGATAGGTCGTTTTAAATTTGGACATAACATTGTGGCGGGAAAAATCGTCGATGAATCCACATCTATTGATCGAAATTCTACAGCAAATGGGTTGACGTCTATGTGGCCGAATCTACGACGACAATTTTTTGATGATGATTTTTAATGCAGATGATGCTGGACTATTTTACACATTACTGCCGGATAGAACTTTAAAATTTAAAGGTGAGAATTGTAGTGGAGGCAAGTTGTCGAAAGATAGAATTACTGTCATAGTGTCAGCAAATATGAGCAGCACAAAGAAAAAGAAATTGCTCGTTATTGGAAAGTCATAAAAACCAAAATGTTTTAGCAGTGATAAATTGTTACCTGTCGATTATGGAAACAATCATAAAGCTTGGATGACGTTAGAACAACGCAATTTGGTGAAGATGAAAAAAAAGATTTTATTGATGGTTGATAATTGCCCGGCACACCCCAAAGTTACTGATTTGAAATCTAAAACAATTGCTTTGCTTCCATCGAATACAACATCAGCCATACAGCCAATGGATCAAGGAATAAAACGGTCACTCAAAACTAATTTTAGAAAGAATTTTGTTTTTAAAATGATTAATTACCTCGATAATAATATGAAAAAATAAAACTCTTACACAAAAATGATGCTGTTAGATGCAGTTCTGATAGTTAATGATGCCTGGAATAAAGTGTCACAAAGTACCAATCACAACTGTTTCAAATATGCAGGATTCATTGAAAACCATGACTGTTTACCTGTTCAAACAGAAGGAACTTGAATTTGATGAATAAGATGACGTCCCTCTACCTTTGTGGGTACGTAACCTAAATTCAGATTATATGGAAAGATTATGATGACATCGATAGCGCTCTCCTCACATCCGAAGAACACACAGATCATACAGAACCTTAAGCTAATGAGCAACGCTAAAGCTATGGGGATGAGGAAGTCAAAGAACAACAATTATCTACCACAGAAGAGGCATTGTAGGCTGCAGAGTTATTATCACGACTTTTTCATAGCAGTATTGAAAATGATAATTTACCATGGCGATGTCTTTTTACACAAAAGTATAAGAGACTGCTTTTACAATATAAGGAAAAAACAAAAGCAGACAAACATTATTTCTTAAATATACATATAATGTACTTAATACGTACCATTTTTACATATTTTGTTTTAATACGCGGTGTTTCTCTCTATTAAAATAAATACATACATATATACCTAACAAAAACAGGTTTTTATTTTCTACAAAATGCTTTGTACGACGACCGCTTAGTATGACGTGTTTGTTATTTCCCTTCGATGTCATTTTAAACGGATTCTACTGTAGTGTATGCTGGAATAATGAGATATGCAAACAATACCTAGGCACTGCTTTTGTCGCGCAGTCGATTCCAGAAGAGAAACTAATCAACACAAATCAGCATTTGCGATTTTCTACCACACGCACTAACAGTGAATCTCGGTTTATCTTTTCCAAAAATACTTAGGTCAAGAATTTGTTGTGCAATAATTGTTACGCACTGTAATATGAGATTTTAAGAAAGCAAAATGTAGGGACAAGTTAATACTATGATTAAATGGAATATTTGCCTATATTTTCGAGTGTTTTGATTTTAGTGTGGCAGGCTTTTCATGCTCAGCCGACAATAATTATCTTTGAATTTTTTTTAACTATGAAACTTTTTGAGTATTTGTTTTATTAACTTGTATTAATATGACGTCAAGTAATTCTGAGACTAATCAATGAATTACGGCAGCAACAATAAGTAAAAAAGCCATCATCTCTCATAAATCAATTTTGATGCTACATTCGAAATCTTTAGCAATAATTATAATTATGTTTTATTTGACATACTGCATGCTATATATTTATAATAAATAAGTATGTAAATTAAAATGCTGTATTAACATTTTTTTTTGAGAGAAGAAAATGGAATTAAATAAGTGAATAATAAAACTTAAGTGAATTTAGTGACTATATAAGACTCATATAATAGTTTCTGCCGAATCGCATGTGTCCATAGTCATCAAATTGATCTTCCACTGCTTTTTTTGCTAAGCGTGGTGGTTTTGATTCAATTGATTTTTCATCTCCTTTGATCCATGCATTTGAGTCATATTTTTCGAATAATTCATCTGGTTTGACCTTTTTGAAGTGTATGATGTTTGGATGGGATTTATAATAAAAGTGATTTCGCAATTTTTTATGAGGAATTTCGTTCAGTCTTCCCGTCTTAAAGCAATCGATGAAAGCAATTTGAAATATCCCCACTAAGCACAGCAATATTAGCGAAAATTCGCAAATAGTTCCCAACTTCTTAAAGAACTGAAAGCAAATCAGACTGTAATGCATATTGTCAGTACTTTGGAAAAATGTTAAACTCACCATTGCAGGTACCTCTAGTAGAGCTCACAGCGAAATGCAAATGGTAGCTCACGAAAAGCTTTTATATATTAATTCAGAACAATTTTTCACTCGGCGAATTATTTATTCATCTTGAGCCACTCTATGAAAATATATTGAATTACTGTTGTTCTTTCAAATAAGATGCAAAAGAAAAGTATGATTGACATGTACAAGAAAAATATTTTTGCTTTACATGAACTTTAAAATATATGCATAGCCTGGAAGTAGAATTGCTGGAATAAAATTGAAAAACATGATCATAATGTTCTACGCCAGATTGTTTAAGCTCACTTGAGAGATCGCAAGCACCCATTTCAGCATGTTGAACATATTAATTTATTCTAGTCCGGAAGCAAGCGTCGTTGCAATTAAATTGAACTTGATTTTCACTTGGTGGAATAGGTTAGGGCTGGTTTTTCATTTTATTGATTACACTCGAGCGTTCACGTATTTCATTCATGCGAATTTCAAACCAGTGTATTCATTCTAAAAGTTTTCAGCTCGATTGTTGACCGCTCTTTTACATTAGTGGTGTGAGCTTAATTACTCCTATTTGCTTTACCCAAAACTAATGACATAGAAGTATTATCTAAAAACTATATCTATTGCTGAATTGAAGAAGTTTTTTTTAACAAAACTATTTTTCTATGAAAAATATAACGAGCCGTTTAAATTGATATGTGTCCTTTTAAGTTCCGCCATTTTGCTTAATGATCTCATTTATCTCTTGATGAGCTATTAACTCCTTACTGTTCATTTTTTGAAAAATGCATGTTGAGTAGTTTTTTACGTAGAATCAGCAAAAAATAAGCAGAAAAATACTGTGCTGTAGGCTTTTGAGCTATTACTTTGCGTTTTTGATTTGTTCTTTGTCAGTTTCAAACTGGGAATTGTTGCATATATGCAGCATTTTGATCATTAAGTAAGTTGAAACTCATTGTTGATCTTGAATAAAAATTTACCGGTCAACATTTGTAAAGTATGCATTAAAACACATAGATTTTGGTTGTTTACATTGCAATTGGTTTTTATGCCATACTGGTCAATTAACTGGTAATGTTGTTGTACTCCTTGGAATGAGATGAATGCGGCAGATTGGTATGATTTTTGATCACTAGCTTCTGTTGCCGGTTTGATTTGTGGCCTTGCTTCTTGTCAACATTTAAGTCAAAAAAAACTTCCACACATTTTGAAATTTTGTTTAGAAACGTCGATTGAACAAAATTATGCCATGTAAAGTACATTAAATGATTTTTTCAGTGCGCCTAAAGCGGTAATAGGCACAGGATTGGAAAATCAGCCAATTTGATGGGCTAACTAATATGAGTGTAGTTGTGTCACAAAAACCCACCCAATTAAGGGCGTACATTGCATGAGAGTAGAAATGGGCAGATAAAAGGAGAGAGTTCCAGATTTATTTGAAATTTCGTATCATTTGTAAAAGTTCGAAGAAAATATAATTGCTGTCCGAAACAAAAGCTTATGTTGAGCGTAACCTAAATGAAATTATTTTAAAAGCAAGTATAGTAGCAGCATTATCATTAAATCAGTCTTTATTTTATGAGAGGCAAAAAAGCCAAAATTATACAGAAAAAATTATCAGAAGGATGGACAAACTTAGCAAGACGTTCCCAGCTTTAGAGAGAACCAAGAAATTATTACACGAAGAGTGAAATTGATTGATATATTTACAAATTTTAGTATTGATATTCAGATTCAAACAAAATGGAAAATAACACTATGAACTGTTTCGACTGTATCTTTTACGTATGAGGTAATTTCAATTAAAAAATGTGATAAAAATAAAATGACATACTCATCAAGAAATTACGCAGTTAATTTATTGATTTTAAGTCGTGCAGGACGAAGCCTTCATAGCAGATTTTTCTGTTCGAACTTCGGTCAAATAATATTAAGCGAAAAAATATTTAGTTTGACCATAAATGAAATGGAATGAATGCAACTATTGCATGCTTTGTTTGGAATGAAGTTTACCTATCAAATTCAGAGGCAAACAAATAGCAGTATAATTTATATTTGGAAAGAAGTAAAGTTTTTATAATTACTTCGCATTTGATATGTATAAATCAGCATAATGTTCATTTATATACATACCTGGTTGGTTGGTTGTAGTGGCTACCCCTTTTTATCCAAAGGTAGCTCACTAAGGCCACGAAAGGCCCATTGTATTACCACAGAATATAAGGGCGGCACTAGAACCTGTGGGATGACGAGAACCATCCAGATTCTCGAATTAAGCCGGCTATGCAGCCAATGACCAAGTCAGCTACTTCCGTGAGGTTGTCTAAGGAGGGCGTGCCCAAGGTTTGCATGCGCTTCCTGGACAGCGCTGGACATTCGCACAGAAAATGTTTAATAGTTTCTTCCTCTTCCTCTGATCTGCAACTTCGGCAGAAATCATTGAAAGGGACACCCACTATTTCTGAGTGTCTGCCGATCAGGCAGTGTCCCGTCAGTATGGAAACGACGGAACTCAGGGTTTCGCGGCTTATATTGACGAGCCGCTTGTTGCGTTTGGAGCACAGTGCGTGCCAAGTTTGCCTGGTTGTGCTACAGATTTCTTCGAGCAGCCAGGCCCTTTTCGCAGCCTCCACGTAGTGCTGCTTAAATCCTCGCTTTATGGAAGCTAGAGATTAGCCGACTTCGGGGTTAAGTGTATATTCCTGAAACTCGGTGCCAGCTCTCGCTAGGGCATCTGCTTTGCAGTTTCCAGGTACATCACTATGCCCCGGTACTCAACAAAGAATCACTTCACAGTGAAGCGACATCACGTTCAGTTGTGAGCGGCATTCCATCGCAATTTTAGATGAAGTATGCACGCTGGATAATGATTGGATAGCAGCTTTACTGTCAGAAAAGATGTTTAAATTTCTTATGGAAATTTTCTGACTTCTCAGCCAGTCAACTGCCTTATAAATCGCAATGACCTCTGCATGAAAGACGCTGCTGTCGTCTGGTAATCGGAAGGATAGTTTCAGGCCTGGCTGTCCTGAGAACACGGCACAGCCAACTCTTCCCTCCCTTTTTGATCCATCAGTGTAGAAGTCGACCGATTCCTGTATCCCATCTCTTCTTGTGGTCCAGTCCTCCCTACTCGGAATGACCGACCTGGAACTATGGTGAAAACAGTGAATCGCAGATGCAAGGTCCACTTTCCCTGATGTTGGCCCATCTCTCCGTAGTATTGTGGAGTGACCAAAATTCTCCTCATGCCAGAGTCACAGAGCTTTTAATTGAACAGCAGTGCACTTGGTCTGCTGTCTCGTAAGTAGTATTGTCGGAAGCCAATTTAATAGCATAAATAACGCTTTTGTCGGGGTAGTCCATAGAGCCCCGATGATTGCAATAGTCGCACTCCTCCTGACCTTGTTTATCAGGTTTACATTTGATGCTTTTGCCATAGCAGGCCACCAAATAACTCGGCCATACAGAAGGATTTGCTCCATTATCGCCGTATAAAGCCATGATACAATTTTGGGCTTCAATGCCAACCTTTTCCCAATAGCTCGTTTGCAGCAGTAGATTGCGCATACAGCCTTGCGTGCTCTTTCTGCTGTGTTCACTTTCCATGCGAGTTTAGAGTCCAGAATTAGACCTAAATATTTGACCTGATGAGATGGGTTGAGACTTATCTCCTCAAGTTTAGGTGTGATAAATCGTGGAATTTTGTAACTTCTTGTGAGCAGCACAAATTCCGTCTTTTGCGGATTAATCTTTAGACCACACTCTTTGCTCCATTTGGTAAGAATACCTAGGGCAAAGTTTAGTCTTTCCGATAGGGTGTTAATAAGTTTTCCCGGTATTGCAATGGCAACATCGTCGGCAAATGCTATGACTTTGCAGCCAGTCGCTTCTATTTTTGACAGGAGTTCATCCACCACTAGGTTCCCTAGAAGGGGTGATAGCCCTCCACTTTGCGGTGTGCCTCTGCAAACCCTCCTTCTTAAGGTACCTAGCGTGGAGTTGATGTTCTTGCTGCTAAGTAGTTGACCGATGAACCCTATCAGGTTGTCATCGGCATTGCTTTCCCCGAGTGCTTTACCAATAGCCTTATGGCTGATATTGTTGAAAGCCCCTTCGATGTCTATAAAAACTGCTTGCGTGTATTCTTTGACCCTTAGCGATTTTTCGATGTAGCTGGTGAGCGAGTGTAGAGCTGTTTCAACCGATCTCCCTTTTGTGTATGCATGCTGCGCATTAGAGAGTGGTTTTAGAATAGCTCTCAGATGGATCTCTATCAGTCACTCCAGAGTTTTTAGCAGAAAAGAGGTGAGACTGATAGGTCTGTAATCCTTAGGTGAGGAGTGGGATGTTTTACCCGCTTTAGGTATGAAAACTATTTTTGCATCACTCCATTGCTGTGAAATGTAAGCCATCCGTACACATACTTTGAAAATGGCGTTCAGCCATGGCAGTGCTATATTGATACACTGCTAGATCTCAATAGGTGAGATGTTATCCATGCCAGGCATGAAATGAGCTGATTGCCCAGCGTAGGAGCCTGTCATTTACAGGCACAGTAGTTGTTGTACAATCTGTGAGCGTGTGTGGATCCGCTTTGTCAGCCACACCCTCACTTCACGGGAAGTGCATATCCACGAGAACGGACATATACATACATACAACATTGAAAAATAAACATAATATAAAATTTTCTTTTAATTTATACTATATTGTCTTTTGGCCTTCCTAGTCCTTTTTGAGCTGGGCCTGAGACTGAATTCAGCAGAATAAAGGCTAAAGTCCTACCGTGCATGCTTTTGTTTCATAAATAAGTCGAACAAAAGTAAACCCACATTATGTAATTTGTCGACTTTTATTTATTATTTATTTAACTAATTTGCGCCAACATTGACTACGCTGTTGTGCATTTTTGCGCATCACCAGCATGATGGTCAAAATTTAATCCAAACAAGTTGAACGCTACTAAATGCGTCATTTTTGACTGGATAATACTCGGTAAACTTACAAAAATTTTGGGTGAACTTCCATATGAAAAGAAAATTTTGCCGGATGAGAATATGATTCGTTCGCATTACAAGCCAAAATATTCTTTACCGTTTATTGCGCTTAGTTCTCAGCTATAAATGAGGTCACAATACTGTTCGTCATTAGCGTCACTCTTTCTTAATTGGTAGCACACAATATTAATCACGAAAATTGTTCTGTGAAGAATAAATATTCAAAATACTCACATAGGAGGCGTCATGGCTATGATTGTTATTTGACAATGAGTCACATCTACCCGGATATCACCATTCCACTAGTTTTTCTGTTCCATGAGTTCGCCCATCTTATTGACAGTGTCTGTTTCACATTCTCATCTGAAAATTGTCATTTAAACTGTCACCTTTAGATACATATTTCCTCTCTCGCCAAACGAAAGGCGAATAAACGATGACAGACATGAAAAGTTCTGAGCAGCAGACGGTGGAATGTACGTATCAGCGTTGCCAGAAATAAGTTGAGATATTACCGTAGTTGGGCCTCAAAATTACCTTGTTTCGACCTTTTCGACCGTAGGTCTAGTAAAAATCTAATTCAACCATTTATAACAAAAAAGTTTATTGCGTTTTTATGAATACATACAAACATCGATACTTAACTTTATTTTAAAATTTAAATTTTCTTAATTGCAGCAAGTTTAGAAGAGTTGTTCATTTATCGACGATAAATCTTCTATATCGTCCGTATTGTATAGCTCACTTTTAATTTTGTCGTACATGAGATCAGACGGCTCAAATTCAACGCATCCTTGAAGCTTTACGCTTTCTGATGCTAAAACAGCCCCATTCAAACTACTTGTTCCAAGCTTATTCCTGAATTTATTCTTTATCAGGAATATTTTTGAAAATATTCTCTCACAATCTGCGTTTGAGTGTGGAAGTGACAACAAATTCACTCAGACTTTTAAACTCCGGGCGATTGTCGCTATCATAAATCAAGCTCAATTTAAAATAAAAACTGTCAGTTGATATGTTGGATGCTTTAAGCTCTTCAGGTAGGTGAAATGATGGCAATTTGCGCCACTCATTATCGAGATCTTGCGCAGAAATTGTCATGCTTATTCTTGGACAATTGTTATAAAGACGAAACAAAGAAGGATAATCATCTCTGGTACGATAGTCAATGGCTTTGTCAGGATTGAGAATATTAATATTTTTTAAAAGAGGATCATCAAATTCAAATCTTTTATTTTTCTTCACAGCATATCTTATAAAATTGACGAATTTTAAAATTTAAAGCCTTTGATTCGAATTGATCATCGGAATCTTTTTGAATATTTTCAAGCGCAGACACGACGGAAAGTATATTCTATCAGGAGGTAAAAGCATGTTTTCTAATTTTGGATCTATACTTCCAATTTCCGTATTATAAATGTAAAAGCCTTTCATATAGAATTGTAGGAGTTCAATGAAAGTACCCGAAAATTTTGAATGCATTTCTGTTAAAACTAGTTAAGATGACTGAAAATAAGCATTAAGAGCATTTTGGAAGAATCCAGTTAAGAAAGCCCCTGGTCACTAAAAAAGACTTGAAGAACACTCCAATTTTCTACCAACCTGCTAACAACGGTTGCTAATAGGTCTGACTACAATTGACGTACGAGCCCGGACGTCAAGCTCGTTAAGTTGACTTACGGTAGGCTAAGTAGCTGTCATATCGCATAAAGTGTCTTTGATATGGCGGGTGTCTTGGATATGAAATGAGTTGTCACCAGTGATAGCTGCCGTTGCAATCCAAAAAATTTAATTCGAAAAGTTGATTGTCCCGCATATGTAGAAACCTTCACCCACTTCATTCATTAATCCAATGAGGAAGGAACTAATGGAGAGGAAAATAAACAAATTTCTTGATATGAGTTTTTCGAAGCATCTACTGTCGGAATGCGTAATGACAATTTGAAAGGCGTACTTCGTCAAACGTTGGGGGCATGGCTTATGGCTTATATGACGCTAAATTTGAAAACCAAATATAAATTCTGAGAGGTATAGTTGAATAGGTATCAAAAAAGCTGAAAATATGTAACAGTAATACAACTACAACTATCATATTCATATTGATATTTATATATATTATAATATATATTACATGTATATATACATGTTGAAAATTTTCAGCTTAGTATATATATCAGTTAGGCTACTGTTGAAAATTTTCAGCTTAGTATATATATATATATATATATAGTTATATGTGTGTGTGTGTGTGTCTGTGTGTATATATATATATATATATATATATGTATATATTTATATATATATATATATATATATTTTGCTGGGAGGTGGAAACCCTCATAGGCACTACCCCTAAAGAAGGCCGGTTATGGCTTCTCATGGGAGAGTAGTGTGGGACTTTAACCGCACTAAAACCACCCCTCACCATAGCGGCACATTCTTATCTTACACACACACACACACACACACACACATATATATATATATATATATATATATATATATATATATATATATATATATCAGTTAGGTTACTGTTGAAAATTTTCAGCTTAGTATATATATATTTCATCCCCCTCATCCTTTATGCAACCGGGCTTGGGACCAGCTTAGGCGGATTTAAGGTGCTGGTGCTGCTTTTCAAAATGTTTCGTCACGAGAACTATTAAGAGGACACTTTTCTCAAGAAATGTTTACTTACCGGTGAAATGAAATGCCGACAGGGCGTTCATACGGCCGATTTCGACAATACCTTATGATGCACTTCATTTTAGTGTTTTTTTTCGCTTTTGTCACTGATAACTCAAACTCACAACACGTCTATTGATAAAGGATAGCACTATACAAGTTTTTAGTCACATTTCAAACGCGTCACATCTGCAAATCACCATAAAATATCAATCGCGCACGAACTTTCAAACAATTTCGGTCGCTGACGTGAAAAAATTTGACATTCATAGACAAAACATGTGTTTTCACAAAAAAAAAGAGTAAATAGTCATCTCTCTCGTACCTTAGGTGACACAGCCTTGTCACCGTTCCTATTAGTTCCCTGTTCAATGCATTAATCCACCGAATTTATAACATTTCCTAAGTCACAGTTCACAGATCTTCATATTTAAAACTGACTTTCTTCTCACTTCGAGTGAACACTAACCTCACTTTCGGTACGTCAGCTAAAGTTCCTCGGGTCCGGACCCGAGAAACTCAAGCTTAACGAAACGTTTCACACTTTGACGAAACGTATGTCGAATTTAGCATAGCTGGATGTGAGAGGATGCGTACCATCCCAGGCCGACGTCCGGATTCGGACGTCAATTGTAGTCAGACCTAATGACAGCCATCTGGTTTGTGATGGTCGGCGAATTTTGTGGGGCTCCAAATTAAAATATGTTTGAAAGGAAGCTAAAAGCATTTGCCTTTTGCTCCTATGCTTGAAATAAGCATGTATACTCCTTGCGGCTATTTCACAATCTTCGGAATCGGAATGTTTTTAGATTCGAAAGCATTTAAAACTAAATTAATTAACGTGGTGTTCACAGCCGCCTGATCATCATGGACTACTTCTATTAGTTCATAAAAGCTACTTGTGATTGCAAACGAGTTTTTATCAAAGTATCTTACTACTATACATACACTTTTTTGACTAGATATGTCAGTGGCTTCATCAACTGAAACACTAAATTTAGAAACTTTAAGTTGTTCAATTAACATTTCCTTCTGACTACAGCCAATGACATTCTTCACAATTGCTGTTGCTTTTGTTCTTTTTAACTAGCTATTTTGGAATCCGAAAAATAATTTTTCAATAAATCTGTCATATGATCCATAGCTACAAATGGAATATTGTGCTCTGCGAGAAATGAGCAAAGCTTTATTTCTGCCCTATTAATACTTTTGTTAAGTGATTTTAATTCTTCACTCTCTTTCGAAGTAAAGACTCTAAATTGTTTGATGAGCTTTAACCACGCATTAATTCATGCTTTGTTGATAAACCATGTCTTTCAATTACTGTTAATTCTGCAATGAATTCTACATTGCACACTTTGCACCTTGTCTCGTCATTTGGTACAGAGCTTACCCAGTTTTTAAGTTCGGGTTGTTGTAACCATTCGCGACAAAATCTCTGCTTCCACCTCATTTTATTCTTCGGTGTTTGTTCACTGCTACCATCAGACATATTCAACGACTTCACTGAAATAAAATTGCCCGGAATTTAATAACCATATTCTTTTCAAATAAGATTTAACACTTACGACCAAACAACTACACTGTCACTCTTTCTATTTTGTTCGTAATTAATTACAATCAATTAAGGACACTGACAATTAATTCGTCTTGCCCTAAATTAAAGATGATAAAAAATTCACTTCACTCTAACTTCTACTATTTTCATGATCAATCAAAGGCATGACGTGACTTGCGGTGGACATCATATCTTGAGAAAGGTTCATCTGAAATCAAGAATTCAAAAGATTACCGTTAGTATATTGTATCATTTAGTCGCCTAATCAGATGACGCGATTTCAGCTCAACCAGTTACCAATATTCCAACATCATACTCGCAAATAGCGATGCGTTTGCCATAGTTTTTCTATTTCAATTTATTGGTATTATTATCCTGATTAAATTACCGTAGGCTTCATACAAGGTAATTTACCTCTACCGTAGGCCAGATTTCATCTGAAATTACCTTGAAACTACGGTAATTACCGTCGGTCTGGCATTGCTGGTACGTATGCAGTACACCAATGGCAGAATATAGGGCATGAGATGTGCGTGCATCCTTAATTTCTGCAAAAAATATTTGCATATAATTGTGTACCATTTCAGAAACTGTCCTCATTTCTTGCGCTGTTTTAAGGTAAAGGTGAGAGAGGTTTTTTGGCGTGCCAAGTTGTTAGTTAGTTACCGATTCATCTATATTTATGGCAATCGAGTTTATTCAACCAATTTTTCTGCGATATGTTCTCTCCATTTGAATTTTCTGTTTAACTTTACATGATAATATAAATTTCATAAATTACTCTTCCTACGACATACGAGGTATGTACTAATTTTAAAATTAACATGGCATATGCCATTAAATATATATCAATATAACCCAGCCACATGCTAGTTTCGCGAAAAATATATATTGAATTAGTTTTTTGTGTTTATTGGAAAGGTGAGTCTGAGCTTCAACTTTACCAACTTAATACGCTTTGAGTAAATAGTTAAAAATTACGAGAGAATGCTCTTCGTCCCCTTTTTGCCTATGGCTTGAATATTCCTTGTTATTAGAGAGAAAATTTTCAAATAAAAATAAACATCACTAAATTCTTAAATCTTGGTTAAATGTTTAATATTAGTGTTTCTTGAAGCCAATCAGTCTGCAAACAATAACGGACTCACTATTCCTGGTGAATCGGATTTCCCAGTATCCTTACTCAAGAGAATTCAATAGGCCAATGTATAGTAAGATAAATAACTACAAATAACAATCAATACTTGAAGATTAACGTTGCTTGCTAATTTACGAATGTAGTGAAATATGTCTCCTGTTTTTTTTGTTATCACAACTTTGTGGGAATCAACTATTAAGAAAAATATAACAAGAAAGCTGTAAATGATTTTTTTATTGATTTTCAAAAAAAAAACATATGTTCAGTTCATCCACCTGGCGCTGGGTTTTTATCTTGTCGCAAAATCTGGGTGGCAGAAAGAAAAAAACACCTCCATCTAGATGGATCGCTAGCCTCACTCCATACTTTAATTTAACGACGCGGAATTTTTTTATGTGGAGCTCCTTCCCGACCTCTAAGGAGCTAGTGGAAACCATTGTGTCACCATCTCTACCTACAGCCGAAACTAGAAGCTTGAATTTATCCTGAAAAATATGTACCGATTTTTGTTAAAGAAAAAATTCTCAGTAAATAATGTGTGGTATAGTGAGTTGAGAGGTTAAAGTTCTACCTACTGATTTAAGCGTTAAAGTGAAATACTTACCATGTTGTTTTTATGGATTTTCAAAAACAAATAGTTATGTTGATTATAATTTTATATACTAGTCGGCTGATATAATAGATAATAAGAATAAGTGAAATAGCCACGAAAAGAAGTACAAAAGTTCTAGGTGAGGATAGAGGAGAAAGCAGAACTCAGATCGACAGCAAAGAACGAAGAGGCCATTTAAGCCTTGTGAGGATTTAAAAAGGAATCTATTCATTGTTAAAAATGGATAGTTTAAGTCCAATTAGTTTTTTAATTAGTTATTTAAGCTTAGGATATGACGTATTCGTAGCTTTTTTAAGCATTTTCACGAAGGAGATGGAAAAGAAAAAGAAATCTTTCAACGTTGAAGAAAAATTCCAATTTATCGAGCCTTATACAATTTCCCGTTTTCAGAGCAGAGTTAAAAAGGAGCGGTTTCTCTCCTAAACAGTGAGAAAGATAGAAACGACCCTTTTTCCACGGTATTACAAAATGAAAGACTTGCTCCAAACAGTTCGGCTAGTAGAAGTTCAGATATGAATATTTAAATCTCATAGGAACTAGAGCAGGATGCCATTTCAGCTCAGACAGGTGACAGGTAGGGTGGGTAAAGGGATCGAATTTTTGTCAAGGAAAGAAGTCTTTTTAAAAAATCAATTTCAAAGGTGTAAGGATACTTTTTCGATTAGAACAGTTCAGCGAGACCTGTGAGGACCTTTTAAAGCGCTCGAGATCATGTTCGACACAATGATAGAAGAGTTATTCTTAAAATTGGTGCAACGCAGTCAAATAAGCTTGTCTATGGAACTCTTAGCTTTGCTTGAGATAAGGCCCATCTGGTCTAGCTTAAGACCTGTAAGCGAATTGAGTGGAGCTTCTATTGTTGGGTTAATTTCGAACGTAAATCAGTCTATCACTGCATTTCTCTCTGACACTGTTATGAAAGTAAAGGAAGACATAACACAATTCCCCTTTGTTGGGGGTAGGGCAAATTCCGAAACTTAGTCGAGGAAAGAAAATTTGGCTGGAAAGATAGCGTGTTGAATGTAGGAAAAGACAATGTTTTTGATTGTCCACCGCAAAGCTTATGCTAGGCGTTTGAGATGGTTTCTGGGAGATTTAAGGGAAGAAGCCAAGCTTTGATGCAAGGGTTGGTGATAAAGGTTGTGCTCTTTCCGACCTCTACAAATTTCAAAAGATCTTAAACGGCTATTAGATAGTTGTATTTGACGACCCGAAGAACTCAGAATGTTTAATGTTTAAACTTGCGTACAAAGGTCCCTCTGTGAAAAAATTACACTTTTACTATTCCAAAGATTTGGTACTTGGATTGGGACTTCAATACAGAATCGAAGTTCTTCACCGGTTTTTCCAGGAAACCATTTGCATGCACTCTTTGCCATAGGCACAGTATGCGCAGCAGCATAAATGTGATCAAAAATATCCATACTGTCTATCATTTCCGCCAAGTGAAATTGTGACAAAGACTAAGAAATGTGCAAACTGTAATCGTGTGTTAAGAGGTGACATTTGCTTTGAGAACCAAAAATAAGCTTGGAAAAAATAACGCTTAGAAGAAAAAAATAATGCTTTAGAATATGTGAACACTGCGGCCAGTTTAGAGCCTCGACAGAAGACGAAGTGTTAGTCACATCTGTAGTGAAATGTTGTGCCAGACCTGCTGAAAAATTTGGCCATCAGATCATTTTTTTTATATTAAGCGTCTGAACAGCAAATCTAATAGAAAATTTATGATAATAGACTTTGATTTCCCGAAGGTGTTTGAAATCAAAGATCATGCAAAACGCTATTATACATATTACTTTAATACAGTGGAGAATGTTGACTATGTGCGTGAATACTCACCATATGATTTTCATGGGTATACTGTAATAAAAAAGGTGGAAAAGGACAAGTTCTTCGACTGGTATAATGTGCATTCGTCAGAAATTTTTAATAACCGTAAGAAGATGTTAAGACACTGGGTGAGTGATGTCAATATTTTACGTTTGAGGTGTATCTGGTTCATGAGGAAATTTTGTAGTATGACTAATGTAAAACCTTTTATAGCAGGCTTAATCATAGCATCAGCATATATGCTTGTCTTCCGGAAAAACTTTTTGAAGGAAACTACTATAGGTGTTATTCCAAAACAAGGCTACTACATATTTCAAAATCAGTCACTGCTCGCCTCTAAATGGTTTGTTTGGGAGTCGAACAAAATATAGGGTGAGATTTTACCGGCTTATAAGCTGATGATAGTCAGGGCTAGGTGAAGTTACAGAGAGGTGGTATGTATGTAGACGGCTTTGATCCAAACACAAATACAGTTCCTGAATTCGTTGCCTGCTTTCACATTGGCTGTACAAAATGTTTTAAAATGCAGAACTGCTGCATTAATAATAATGCTGGTCGCGAAACCTTAGCTCAAAGGAATGAAGCCACATTTAGGAGAATGGAAATGATCAGACGCAATGGTTATAATTTGATACACACGGAGTGAGAGTTCAACAATTTTTAAAGTCACATCCGGAAGAAAAAAAGAATTTAGAATTACATCCGAATAATATGGTGACACCACTAAACCCTCGTGATGCCATTTTTGGTGGCCGTACTAATGTGTTTAGATTATACCATAAGTTAAACCTGAGGTAGCCTAAGCTGTAAAGAAAGGATATGAAATTAAAATTGTGTATGAGGTTTGGAAATATAGTCCTACGGTTTATAATCTCAATACAAAAGCAAGAGGTCTATTTACACAATACATCAACACTTTCTTGAAAATCAGGCAAGAAACTAGTGGGTTGGGTGGTGAAGGTATGACGGAAGAAGAAAAAGACAGAACTATAAAGTCATATCACATTGAAGAAGATATTATTTTAGACAAAAAAGAAATCCAGACAAATCCGGGTGGACGCAACACTGCAAAAATATGTCTTGAAAATTTCGGTTCTAATGCCTACATTTCAGAATATGTAAGTACTGGCCCTAAAACTTACAGTCTAAAATTCAAAATATAAAATCGAACTGAGTATATTACAAAGTGTAGATGTATAACTCCTTATTTTAATAATTCCGAAAAGGTGAACTTTGAAAGTCTGCAACTGTTGGTAACTTACTGCAATGGAGATGACATAATTTGTGTGACGAATGATCATAAGATTAAGCGTAAACATACTGGAACTGTTGTTAGCGGGGTCGAAAAGAAACGTCCCCAATTTACCTTCGGTAAAAGAGAATCAGTACGAGTTCGCTCACATAAACGCGTTAAGTTGGAGTAATGAAAACGTCAATGACATCACGCTTGAAATCATGCAGTAATACTCTAACTGTACAATATATGTGCGAGGTGATGTGAAGGAGAAATTTATTAGAAAATATGTATCAACCGCCAATATTGTTCAGCTTAATTTACCGAATGGTTTAGCTCTTACAACAAGATGTTTATACAGAATTGTATAAACACTCACATGTAGTTTCTAATGAAATTATGAATTTTTGAAATAAAAAGAATATGTGTGCATTTTATAGTAATGCATTTTGTAGTAAACCTTCTTTTTAGATATTCCGGTATAGATTCACAATTTCATCATCGTTAAATTCAAAGTCAAAGTAGGAGAAGTGCTTGAGAAATTTTCAAAGACTATTACCGGTGTAGCGTAAATGAAGGTTAACACAGCAATATTTCCCACTGATAGTCGAAATCGCGCTTTGTAACCGTAGTCTATTATTCATAAACAATCTACTGTTGCACTTTAGGGAATTGTTTAAAGTGCTTTTCACTTGGATATTTCCCAAACGAGTCAAAATATTCAGCTGGTCTTTTTTTAAGGGAAGAAGAATGCCATCCAATGAATGCCACTCTTTAAGCACGGATCTAGGTTGACTTTGACGCATGCCGGTTTTCTTATTTTCCCAAGTAGACGATCGCAAGGATATACACCTTGAAGAAACTTGTTCGCTATAATATTATTTCTTACCTTGTTGATGATCTCTATTGTGTTCATTCCTGTCCTTTCAAGAATATATTTTGAAGGTTTACAACCTTAGTATGTGATGTCACGTAGCTTTGTAAGAATTCACTAACACTGTTGAAAACTTTCCCCGAAGATCTGATAAGATGGTCATCGAGCCGCTTGAGTTCTAAGTTTCCAAATACGCTTGTCTGATCTGTATTTGTAGCCGAGGAAGTAAGATGTTCATACGCCATTTCTTTCGAGTAAAGTTTGCTCTATTAGGTAAACCCCTCCAGTGATACTTTCTTAAAAAAGGTTAAGTGACCTTCTGAGAAGTACTAAACATTTACTTGGCAATGTGTCATGTTTTTGCTATGTGCTGTAGCAAAAACTATCCACATCTGATTGATATTTCGGTATATATATAGCTTTTTAGAAAAAGTAAATTAAATACATTCCGATTCTTGTCAATTTCAATACTTTCGTCATATTTCGCGTAAATGACACAGGCAATACTGTTCTTCAAAGCCTATTTGAATCTCCGCTTAATCCTTACCACACATTGATTTAACAAACTTCCACATTTCGAGTCGTATGAGTTACTCGCCATTTACCGATAAGTTGAAATTCAATATGTTTATGTTTAAAACTGTATGGATTATTTGTACGCTTGCCTGTGTAGGCATCATTGCCAATCATGCCGAAAACTAACAGATTCAGGAATTGTCCTATAACCACATTGTCAAGTGAAAGTGTGAATCTGTTGGCGGGTAGCGTGTAGGTTTTTACTTCTACACGTTTGTAAGGGTATACGGCGTTTGAACGTTGAAAAACAGTTTCATGTGCCAGCAATATAGATGGGTTGGCATATGCCATTAGATATATATCAATATAACCCAGCCACATGCTAGTTTCGCGAAAAATATATATTGAATTAGTTTTTTGTGTTTATTGGAAAGGTGAGTCTGAGCTTCAACTTTACCAACTTAATACGCTTTGAGTAAATAGTTAAAAATTACGAGAGAATGCTCTTCGTCCCCTTTTTGCCTATGGCTTGAATATTCCTTGTTATTAGAGAGAAAATTTTCAAATAAAAATAAACATCACTAAATTCTTAAATCTTGGTTAAATGTTTAATATTAGTGTTTCTTGAAGCCAATCAGTCTGCAAACAATAACGGACTCACTATTCCTGGTGAATCGGATTTCCCAGTATCCTTACTCAAGAGAATTCAATAGGCCAATGTATAGTAAGATAAATAACTACAAATAACAATCAATACTTGAAGATTAACGTTGCTTGCTAATTTACGAATGTAGTGAAATATGTCTCCTGTTTTTTTTGTTATCACAACTTTGTGGGAATCAACTATTAAGAAAAATATAACAAGAAAGCTGTAAATGATTTTTTTATTGATTTTCAAAAAAAAAACATATGTTCAGTTCATCCACCTGGCGCTGGGTTTTTATCTTGTCGCAAAATCTGGGTGGCAGAAAGAAAAAAACACCTCCATCTAGATGGATCGCTAGCCTCACTCCATACTTTAATTTAACGACGCGGAATTTTTTTATGTGGAGCTCCTTCCCGACCTCTAAGGAGCTAGTGGAAACCATTGTGTCACCATCTCTACCTACAGCCGAAACAAGAAGCTTGAATTTATCCTGAAAAATATGTACCGATTTTTGTTAAAGAAAAAATTCTCAGTAAATAATGTGTGGTATAGTGAGTTGAGAGGTTAAAGTTCTACCTACTGATTTAAGCGTTAAAGTGAAATACTTACCATGTTGTTTTTATGGATTTTCAAAAACAAATAGTTATGTTGATTATAATTTTATATACTAGTCGGCTGATATAATAGATAATAAGAATAAGTGAAATAGCCACGAAAAGAAGTACAAAAGTTCTAGGTGAGGATAGAGGAGAAAGCAGAACTCAGATCGACAGCAAAGAACGAAGAGGCCATTTAAGCCTTGTGAGGATTTAAAAAGGAATCTATTCATTGTTAAAAATGGATAGTTTAAGTCCAATTAGTTTTTTAATTAGTTATTTAAGCTTAGGATATGACGTATTCGTAGCTTTTTTAAGCATTTTCACGAAGGAGATGGAAAAGAAAAAGAAATCTTTCAACGTTGAAGAAAAATTCCAATTTATCAAGTCTTATACAATTTCCCGTTTTCAGAGCAGAGTTAAAAAGGAGCGGTTTCTCTCCTAAACAGTGAGAAAGATAGAAACGACTCTTTTTCCACGGTATTACAAAATGAAAGACTTGCTCCAAACAGTTCGGCTAGTAGAAGTTCAGATATGAATATTTAAATCTCACAGGAACTAGAGCAGGATGCCATTTCAGCTCAGACAGGTGACAGGTAGGGTGGGTAAAGGGATCGAATTTTTGTCAAGGAAAGAAGTCTTTTTAAAAAATCAATTTCAAAGGTGTAAGGATACTTTTTCGATTAGAACAGTTCAGCGAGACCTGTGAGGACCTTTTAAAGCGCTCGAGATCATGTTCGACACAATGATAGAAGAGTTATTCTTAAAATTGGTGCAACGCAGTCAAATAAGCTTGTCTATGGAACTCTTAGCTTTGCTTGAGATAAGGCCCATCTGGTCTAGCTTAAGACCTGTAAGCGAATTGAGTGGAGCTTCTATTGTTGGGTTAATTTCGAACGTAAATCAGTCTATCACTGCATTTCTCTCTGACACTGTTATGAAAGTAAAGGAAGACATAACACAATTCCCCTTTGTTGGGGGTAGGGCAAATTCCGAAACTTAGTCGAGGAAAGAAAATTTGGCTGGAAAGATAGCGTGTTGAATGTAGGAAAAGACAATGTTTTTGATTGTCCACCGCAAAGCTTATGTTAGGCGTTTGAGATGGTTTCTGGGAGATTTAAGGGAAGAAGCCAAGCTTTGATGCAAGGGTTGGTGATAAAGGTTGTGCTCTTTCCGACCTCTACAAATTTCAAAAGATCTTAAACGGCTATTAGATAGTTGTATTTGACGACCCGAAGAACTCAGAATGTTTAATGTTTAAACTTGCGTACAAAGGTCCCTCTGTGAAAAAATTACACTCTTACTATTCCAAAGATTTGGTACTTGGATTGGGACTTCAATACAGAATCGAAGTTCTTCACCGGTTTTTCCAGGAAACCATTTGCATGCACTCTTTGCCATAGGCACAGTATGCGCAGCAGCATAAATGTGATCAAAAATATCCATACTGTCTATCATTTCCGCCAAGTGAAATTGTGACAAAGACTAAGAAATGTGCAAACTGTAATCGTGTGTTAAGAGGTGACATTTGCTTTGAGAACCAAAAATAAGCTTGGAAAAAATAACGCTTAGAAGAAAAAAATAATGCTTTAGAATATGTGAACACTGCGGCCAGTTTAGAGCCTCGACAGAAGACGAAGTGTTAGTCACATCTGTAGTGAAATGTTGTGCCAGACCTGCTGAAAAATTTGGCCATCAGATCATTTTTTTTATATTAAGCGTCTGAACAGCAAATCTAATAGAAAATTTATGATAATAGACTTTGATTTCCCGAAGGTGTTTGAAATCAAAGATCATGCAAAACGCTATTATACATATTACTTTAATACAGTGGAGAATGTTGACTATGTGCGTGAATACTCACCATATGATTTTCATGGGTATACTGTAATAAAAAAGGTGGAAAAGGACAAGTTCTTCGACTGGTATAATGTGCATTCGTCAGAAATTTTTAATAACCGTAAGAAGATGTTAAGACACTGGGTGAGTGATGTCAATATTTTACGTTTGAGGTGTATCTGGTTCATGAGGAAATTTTGTAGTATGACTAATGTAAAACCTTTTATAGCAGGCTTAATCATAGCATCAGCATATATGCTTGTCTTCCGGAAAAACTTTTTGAAGGAAACTACTATAGGTGTTATTCCAAAACAAGGCTACTACATATTTCAAAATCAGTCACTGCTCGCCTCTAAATGGTTTGTTTGGGAGTCGAACAAAATACAGGGTGAGATTTTACCGGCTTATAAGCTGATGATAGTCAGGGCTAGGTGAAGTTACAGAGAGGTGGTATGTATGTAGACGGCTTTGATCCAAACACAAATACAGTTCCTGAATTCGTTGGCTGCTTTCACATTGGCTGTACAAAATGTTTTAAAATGCAGAACTGCTGCATTAATAATAATGCTGGTCGCGAAACCTTAGCTCAAAGGAATGAAGCCACATTTAGGAGAATGGAAATGATCAGACGCAATGGTTATAATTTGATACACACGGAGTGAGAGTTCAACAATTTTTAAAGTCACATCCGGAAGAAAAAAAGAATTTAGAATTACATCCGAATAATATGGTGACACCACTAAACCTTCGTGATGCCATTTTTGGTGGCCGTACTAATGTGTTTAGATTATACCATAAGTTAAACCTGAGGTAGCCTAAGCTGTAAAGAAAGGATATGAAATTAAAATTGTGTATGAGGTTTGGAAATATAGTCCTACGGTTTATAATCTCAATACAAAAGCAAGAGGTCTATTTACACAATACATCAACACTTTCTTGAAAATCAGGCAAGAAACTAGTGGGTTGGGTGGTGAAGGTATGACGGAAGAAGAAAAAGACAGAACTATAAAGTCATATCACATTGAAGAAGATTTTACTTTAGACAAAAAAGAAATCCAGACAAATCCGGGTGCAAAAATATGTCTTGAAAATTTCGGTTCTAATGCCTACATTTCAGAATATGTAAGTACTGGCCCTAAAACTTACAGTCTAAAATTCAAAATATAAAATCGAGCTGAGTATATTACAAAGTGTAGATGTATAACTCCTTATTTTAATAATTCCGAAAAGGTGAACTTTGAAAGTCTGCAACTGTTGGTAACTTACTGCAATGGAGATGACATAATTTGTGTGACGAATGATCATAAGATTAAGCGTAAACATACTGGAACTGTTGTAAGCGGGGTCGAAAAGAAACGTCCCCAATTTACCTTCGGTAAAAGAGAATCAGTACGAGTTCGCTCACATAAACGCGTTAAGTTGGAGTAATGAAAACGTCAATGACATCACGCTTGAAATCATGCAGTAATACTCTTACTGTACAATATATGTGCGAGGTGATGTGAAGGAGAAATTTATTAGAAAATATGTATCAACCGCCAATATTGTTCAGCTTAATTTACCGAATGGTTTAGCTCTTACAACAAGATGTTTATACAGAATTGTATAAACACTCACATGTAGTTTCTAATGAAATTATGAATTTTTGAAATAAAAAGAATATGTGTGCATTTTATAGTAATGCATTTTGTAGTAAACCTTCTTTTTAGATATTCCGGTATAGATTCACAATTTCATCATCGTTAAATTCAAAGTCAAAGTAGGAGAAGTGCTTAAGAAATTTTCAAAGACTATTACCGGTGTAGCGTAAATGAAGGTTAACACAGCAATATTTCCCACTGATAGTCGAAATCGCGCTTTGTAACCGTAGTCTATTATTCATAAACAATCTACTGTTGCACTTTAGGGAATTGTTTAAAGTGCTTTTCACTTGGATATTTCCCAAACGAGTCAAAATATTCAGCTGGTCTTTTTTTAAGGGAAGTAGAATGCCATCCAATGAATGCCACTCTTTAAGCACGGATCTAGGTTGACTTTGACGCATGCCGGTTTTCTTATTTTCCCAAGTAGACGATCGCAAGGATATACACCTTGAAGAAACTTGTTCGCTATAATATTATTTCTTACCTTGTTGATGATCTCTATTGTGTTCATTCCTGTCCTTTCAAGAATATATTTTGAAGGTTTACAACCTTAGTATGTGATGTCACGTAGCTTTGTAAGAATTCACTAACACTGTTGAAAACTTTCCCCGAAGATCTGATAAGATGGTCATCGAGCCGCTTGAGTTCTAAGTTTCCAAATACGCTTGTCTGATCTGTATTTGTAGCCGAGGAAGTAAGATGTTCATACGCCATTTCTTTCGAGTAAAGTTTGCTCTATTAGGTAAACCCCTCCAGTGATACTTTCTTAAAAAAGGTTAAGTGACCTTCTGAGAAGTACTAAACATTTACTTGGCAATGTGTCATGTTTTTGCTATGTGCTGTAGCAAAAACTATCCACATCTGATTGATATTTCGGTATATATATAGCTTTTTAGAAAAAGTAAATTAAATACATTCCGATTCTTGTCAATTTCAATACTTTCGTCATATTTCGCGTAAATGACACAGGCAATACTGTTCTTCAAAGCCTATTTGAATCTCCGCTTAATCCTTACCACACATTGATTTAACAAACTTCCACATTTCGAGTCGTATGAGTTACTCGCCATTTACCGATAAGTTGAAATTCAATATGTTTATGTTTAAAACTGTATGGATTATTTGTACGCTTGCCTGTGTAGGCATCATTGCCAATCATGCCGAAAACTAACAGATTCAGGAATTGTCCTATAACCACATTGTCAAGTGAAAGTGTGAATCTGTTGGCGGGTAGCGTGTAGGTTTTTACTTCTACACGTTTGTAAGGGTATACGGCGTTTGAACGTTGAAAAACAGTTTCATGTGCCAGCAATATAGATGGGTTGGCATATGCCATTAGATATATATCAATATAACCCAGCCACATGCTAGTTTCGCGAAAAATATATATTGAATTAGTTTTTTGTGTTTATTGGAAAGGTGAGTCTGAGCTTCAACTTTACCAACTTAATACGCTTTGAGTAAATCGTTAAAAATAACGAGAGAATGCTCTTCGTCCCCTTTTTGCCTATGGCTTGAATATTCCTTGTTATTAGAGAGAAAATTTTCAAATAAAAATAAACATCACTAAATTCTTAAATCTTGGTTAAATGTTTAATATTAGTGTTTCTTGAAGCCAATCAGTCTGCAAACAATAACGGACTCACTATTCCTGGTGAATCGGATTTCCCAGTATCCTTACTCAAGAGAATTCAATAGGCCAATGTATAGTAAGATAAATAACTACAAATAACAATCAATACTTGAAGATTAACGTTGCTTGCTAATTTACGAATGTAGTGAAATATGTCTCCTGTTTTTTTTGTTATCACAACTTTGTGGGAATCAACTATTAAGAAAAATATAACAAGAAAGCTGTAAATGATTTTTTTATTGATTTTCAAAAAAAAAACATATGTTCAGTTCATCCACCTGGCGCTGGGTTTTTATCTTGTCGCAAAATCTGGGTGGCAGAAAGAAAAAAACACCTCCATCTAGATGGATCGCTAGCCTCACTCCATACTTTAATTTAACGACGCGGAATTTTTTTATGTGGAGCTCCTTCCCGACCTCTAAGGAGCTAGTGGAAACCATTGTGTCACCATCTCTACCTACAGCCGAAACTAGAAGCTTGAATTTATCCTGAAAAATATGTACCGATTTTTGTTAAAGAAAAAATTCTCAGTAAATAATGTGTGGTATAGTGAGTTGAGAGGTTAAAGTTCTACCTACTGATTTAAGCGTTAAAGTGAAATACTTACCATGTTGTTTTTATGGATTTTCAAAAACAAATAGTTATGTTGATTATAATTTTATATACTAGTCGGCTGATATAATAGATAATAAGAATAAGTGAAATAGCCACGAAAAGAAGTACAAAAGTTCTAGGTGAGGATAGAGGAGAAAGCAGAACTCAGATCGACAGCTATGAACGAAGAGGCCATTTAAGCCTTGTGAGGATTTAAAAAGGAATCTATTCATTGTTAAAAATGGATAGTTTAAGTCCAATTAGTTTTTTAATTGATTATTTAAGCTTAGGATATGACGTATTCGTAGCTTTTTTAAGCATTTTCACGAAGGAGATGGAAAAGAAAAAGAAATCTTTCAACGTTGAAGAAAAATTCCAATTTATCAAGTCTTATACAATTTCCCGTTTTCAGAGCAGAGTTAAAAAGGAGCGGTTTCTCTCCTAAACAGTGAGAAAGATAGAAACGACTCTTTTTCCACGGTATTACAAAATGAAAGACTTGCTCCAAACAGTTCGGCTAGTAGAAGTTCAGATATGAATATTTAAATCTCACAGGAACTAGAGCAGGATGCCATTTCAGCTCAGACAGGTGACAGGTAGGGTGGGTAAAGGGATCGAATTTTTGTCAAGGAAAGAAGTCTTTTTAAAAAATCAATTTCAAAGGTGTAAGGATACTTTTTCGATTAGAACAGTTCAGCGAGACCTGTGAGGACCTTTTAAAGCGCTCGAGATCATGTTCGACACAATGATAGAAGAGTTATTCTTAAAATTGGTGCAACGCAGTCAAATAAGCTTGTCTATGGAACTCTTAGCTTTGCTTGAGATAAGGCCCATCTGGTCTAGCTTAAGACCTGTAAGCGAATTGAGTGGAGCTTCTATTGTTGGGTTAATTTCGAACGTAAATCAGTCTATCACTGCATTTCTCTCTGACACTGTTATGAAAGTAAAGGAAGACATAACACAATTCCCCTTTGTTGGGGGTAGGGCAAATTCCGAAACTTAGCCGAGGAAAGAAAATTTGGCTGGAAAGATAGCGTGTTGAATGTAGGAAAAGACAATGTTTTTGATTGTCCACCGCAAAGCTTATGTTAGGCGTTTGAGATGGTTTCTGGGAGATTTAAGGGAAGAAGCCAAGCTTTGATGCAAGGGTTGGTGATAAAGGTTGTGCTCTTTCCGACCTCTACAAATTTCAAAAGATCTTAAACGGCTATTAGATAGTTGTATTTGACGACCCGAAGAACTCAGAATGTTTAATGTTTAAACTTGCGTACAAAGGTCCCTCTGTGAAAAAATTACACTTTTACTATTCCAAAGATTTGGTACTTGGATTGGGACTTCAATACAGAATCGAAGTTCTTCACCGGTTTTTCCAGGAAACCATTTGCATGCACTCTTTGCCATAGGCACAGTATGCGCAGCAGCATAAATGTGATCAAAAATATCCATACTGTCTATCATTTCCGCCAAGTGAAATTGTGACAAAGACTAAGAAATGTGCAAACTGTAATCGTGTGTTAAGAGGTGACATTTGCTTTGAGAACCAAAAATAAGCTTGGAAAAAATAACGCTTAGAAGAAAAAAATAATGCTTTAGAATATGTGAACACTGCGGCCAGTTTAGAGCCTCGACAGAAGACGAAGTGTTAGTCACATCTGTAGTGAAATGTTGTGCCAGACCTGCTGAAAAATTTGGCCATCAGATCATTTTTTTTATATTAAGCGTCTGAACAGCAAATCTAATAGAAAATTTATGATAATAGACTTTGATTTCCCGAAGGTGTTTGAAATCAAAGATCATGCAAAACGCTATTATACATATTACTTTAATACAGTGGAGAATGTTGACTATGTGCGTGAATACTCACCATATGATTTTCATGGGTATACTGTAATAAAAAAGGTGGAAAAGGACAAGTTCTTCGACTGGTATAATGTGCATTCGTCAGAAATTTTTAATAACCGTAAGAAGATGTTAAGACACTGGGTGAGTGATGTCAATATTTTACGTTTGAGGTGTATCTGGTTCATGAGGAAATTTTGTAGTATGACTAATGTAAAACCTTTTATAGCAGGCTTAATCATAGCATCAGCATATATGCTTGTCTTCCGGAAAAACTTTTTGAAGGAAACTACTATAGGTGTTATTCCAAAACAAGGCTACTACATATTTCAAAATCAGTCACTGCTCGCCTCTAAATGGTTTGTTTGGGAGTCGAACAAAATACAGGGTGAGATTTTACCGGCTTATAAGCTGATGATAGTCAGGGCTAGGTGAAGTTACAGAGAGGTGGTATGTATGTAGACGGCTTTGATCCAAACACAAATACAGTTCCTGAATTCGTTGGCTGCTTTCACATTGGCTGTACAAAATGTTTTAAAATGCAGAACTGCTGCATTAATAATAATGCTGGTCGCGAAACCTTAGCTCAAAGGAATGAAGCCACATTTAGGAGAATGGAAATGATCAGACGCAATGGTTATAATTTGATACACACGGAGTGAGAGTTCAACAATTTTTAAAGTCACATCCGGAAGAAAAAAAGAATTTAGAATTACATCCGAATAATATGGTGACACCACTAAACCTTCGTGATGCCATTTTTGGTGGCCGTACTAATGTGTTTAGATTATACCATAAGTTAAACCTGAGGTAGCCTAAGCTGTAAAGAAAGGATATGAAATTAAAATTGTGTATGAGGTTTGGAAATATAGTCCTACGGTTTATAATCTCAATACAAAAGCAAGAGGTCTATTTACACAATACATCAACACTTTCTTGAAAATCAGGCAAGAAACTAGTGGGTTGGGTGGTGAAGGTATGACGGAAGAAGAAAAAGACAGAACTATAAAGTCATATCACATTGAAGAAGATTTTACTTTAGACAAAAAAGAAATCCAGACAAATCCGGGTGCAAAAATATGTCTTGAAAATTTCGGTTCTAATGCCTACATTTCAGAATATGTAAGTACTGGCCCTAAAACTTACAGTCTAAAATTCAAAATATAAAATCGAGCTGAGTATATTACAAAGTGTAGATGTATAACTCCTTATTTTAATAATTCCGAAAAGGTGAACTTTGAAAGTCTGCAACTGTTGGTAACTTACTGCAATGGAGATGACATAATTTGTGTGACGAATGATCATAAGATTAAGCGTAAACATACTGGAACTGTTGTAAGCGGGGTCGAAAAGAAACGTCCCCAATTTACCTTCGGTAAAAGAGAATCAGTACGAGTTCGCTCACATAAACGCGTTAAGTTGGAGTAATGAAAACGTCAATGACATCACGCTTGAAATCATGCAGTAATACTCTTACTGTACAATATATGTGCGAGGTGATGTGAAGGAGAAATTTATTAGAAAATATGTATCAACCGCCAATATTGTTCAGCTTAATTTACCGAATGGTTTAGCTCTTACAACAAGATGTTTATACAGAATTGTATAAACACTCACATGTAGTTTCTAATGAAATTATGAATTTTTGAAATAAAAAGAATATGTGTGCATTTTATAGTAATGCATTTTGTAGTAAACCTTCTTTTTAGATATTCCGGTATAGATTCACAATTTCATCATCGTTAAATTCAAAGTCAAAGTAGGAGAAGTGCTTGAGAAATTTTCAAAGACTATTACCGGTGTAGCGTAAATGAAGGTTAACACAGCAATATTTCCCACTGATAGTCGAAATCGCGCTTTGTAACCGTAGTCTATTATTCATAAACAATCTACTGTTGCACTTTAGGGAATTGTTTAAAGTGCTTTTCACTTGGATATTTCCCAAACGAGTCAAAATATTCAGCTGGTCTTTTTTTAAGGGAAGTAGAATGCCATCCAATGAATGCCACTCTTTAAGCACGGATCTAGGTTGACTTTGACGCATGCCGGTTTTCTTATTTTCCCAAGTAGACGATCGCAAGGATATACACCTTGAAGAAACTTGTTCGCTATAATATTATTTCTTACCTTGTTGATGATCTCTATTGTGTTCATTCCTGTCCTTTCAAGAATATATTTTGAAGGTTTACAACCTTAGTATGTGATGTCACGTAGCTTTGTAAGAATTCACTAACACTGTTGAAAACTTTCCCCGAAGATCTGATAAGATGGTCATCGAGCCGCTTGAGTTCTAAGTTTCCAAATACGCTTGTCTGATCTGTATTTGTAGCCGAGGAAGTAAGATGTTCATACGCCATTTCTTTCGAGTAAAGTTTGCTCTATTAGGTAAACCCCTCCAGTGATACTTTCTTAAAAAAGGTTAAGTGACCTTCTGAGAAGTACTAAACATTTACTTGGCAATGTGTCATGTTTTTGCTATGTGCTGTAGCAAAAACTATCCACATCTGATTGATATTTCGGTATATATATAGCTTTTTAGAAAAAGTAAATTAAATACATTCCGATTCTTGTCAATTTCAATACTTTCGTCATATTTCGCGTAAATGACACAGGCAATACTGTTCTTCAAAGCCTATTTGAATCTCCGCTTAATCCTTACCACACATTGATTTAACAAACTTCCACATTTCGAGTCGTATGAGTTACTCGCCATTTACCGATAAGTTGAAATTCAATATGTTTATGTTTAAAACTGTATGGATTATTTGTACGCTTGCCTGTGTAGGCATCATTGCCAATCATGCCGAAAACTAACAGATTCAGGAATTGTACTATAACCACATTGTCAAGTCAAAGTGTGAATCTGTTGGCGGGTAGCGTGTAGGTTTTTACTTCTACACGTTTGTAAGGGTATACGGCGTTTGAACGTTGAAAAACAGTTTCATGTGCCAGCAATATAGATGTGTTGACTGTTATATGGTTCATGTGCAGTGATGCTTCCATAGTTTTGGAGCGGTTTTGGAGTCATCCTCCTTTGAATACAGATAAAATTTTGGTTTTTCCAAAGAGTGTATCAAGCACAAGTCGACACCATTTAACAACATTTATCTTGAATAGGCATGTCGCAGTGAATTGTCCCCATTAGCTCAACCTCATTGATATTCTCCAATAGTGTAGATCTTTAAATATACCATCCATTTAACTCACTCGGACGCCCACCGATAGACATTTTATTTTTAATCATCTCCATCTTGGTTGGTTGGTTGGTTGTAGTGGCAGCCCTCTTTGTCGAAAAGATGGCTCACTTAGGCCAAGATAGGCCCATTGTGATACCAAAAAAAGACGAGGGTGGCACTAGAACCTGTGAGATGACGAGAACCATCCCGATTCTCGCATGAAGCCGGCTATGCAGCCGATATTTAAATCAGCTACTTCCGTGAGGCTGCCCAGGAATGGTGAGCCTAAGGTTTTCTTGCGTTTCCTGGACAGTGCTGGGCATTCACACAGAAAGTGTTGGCCTGTCTCTTCCTCTTCTTCCGATCTGCAACTCCGGCAGAAATCGTTGAAGAGAACGCCCAACCTTTCTGCGTGTCTGCCAATTAGACAGTGCCCCGTCAGTATGGACACGATAGAACTCAAGGTTTCACGACTCGTGTTCAGGAGCTGCTTGGTGCGTCTGGAACTCAGTGCACGTCAAGTTTGCCTGGTTGTCCTGCAGGTTTCCTCCAACAACCAGGCTCTAAAAAGTAAATAATTATTTTTCCTTTTTTACATTAGGTTTATTTTTACTCAGTATAACGCGTTTTCGACTATTACTTACAGTCTTCTTCAGTACACTATGTTTAAATTAGTTATTATTTCCTATTTTATACATTTAAGATTAAAAAGATATTTACTTATCCTAAATTAAGTATCTATTTAAGTTTTATTGCCTTGAATAGAGGAGAGGTACAATTGCCGATATCGGTATTCATCCTCATTTCTTCAGGTACTTGAAAAATTTTCAGGGATTCCATGACGTCCAATTTCGCTGGTTTGTTAATGTGACTCACACAAGTTACAAAGTTGATATCGATGTGGTGGTTTTCCGATAACATGTGCTTAGCTACCGATGATCTAGTATGCGTCATGGGGTTTTTTCGGGCAATTTCGGCTTCTCGAATATGCTCATGAAATCTCACTGGGATCAATCTTTTTGTTTGGCCTATGTATATTTTCTGACAGTCTCGGCATTCTATACGATAAACTCCACTTTGTTCGTTCAATGATCTTGGATCTTTAGCTGATCCTAATTTTACTTGTATCGTCTGGTTACGGCTCGACGCAACAGTTTTAATATCGAACTGCTTAAATATTTTCCCGATTTTCTTTGAACTGGATGAGTATGTTATCGGAACACGTCTAGAGGCTTCGTTATGGGCACACAACGTCGTTAATTTCATCATATTGAGTTTTTTCAATTTTCGATTAATTATACTGTTTATGTTTGATACGCCATATCCGTTCATTTTGGCTGTTTCGATTATGTATGATTTTTCTCGCTGGAATCTATCTCTCGTTAGTGGTGTTGTCAAGAGCCGGTGGATCATTCCATGGTATGTGGACATTTTATGACTGTAACTATGGCAAGAATCCGATGTAATTGTTCTTTGCGTGCTTGATGGTTTCCGATATATGTCAAACTCAATAGCACCATTATTCCTAAAAAATTTTAAGTCGAGAAATGGAATTTCGTTGTTTTGTTCAATTTCCATGGTGAATTTTATTGATGGATGTATTTTATTAATATTCTGAAACGTGTTCTTCAATTGTTCTTTTGAGATTACTACTAATATGTCGTCCACATATCGCACCCAAAATCTAGGCATCACTCCTTCTTCCTCTATAATGCTTTCGATATATGCCATAAATAGTTCACTTATTAATGGTGAAAGCGGGTTACCCATAGCTGTACCAGATGTAGTTTTGTAATATTTATTACGGAACATGAAATAATTTTCGTTCATGCAGAGAGATGCTAGCTTTATATAGACTTTCACTTTATCCTTCCATTCCGTAGAGTTGTCGTTACTTATGAGCCATTTTTCTAGTAGGTATAATGCTTCTTTTACTGGAACACTAGGGAACAACGCTTTCACATCAAATGACACCATCACTGCTTCATCACGTATATTTTTGATATCAAAAATATCATAAATATCGACAACTCTACAGAATGGAAGGATAAAGTGAAAGTCTATATAAAGCTAGCATCTCTCTGCATGAACGAAAATTATTTCATGTTCCGTAATAAATATTACAAAACTACATCTGGTACAGCTATGGGTAACCCGCTTTCACCATTAATAAGTGAACTATTTATGGCATATATCGAAAGCATTATAGAGGAAGAAGGATTGATGCCTAGATTTTGGGT
>OZ012661.1:41513626-41618629 GCA_963942545.1 Oxycera nigricornis | reverse complement strand
CGTTCATTTTGGCTGTTTCGATTATGTATGATTTTTCTCGCTGGAATCTATCTCTCGTTAGTGGTGTTGTCAAGAGCCGGTGGATCATTCCATGGTATGTGGACATTTTATGACTGTAACTATGGCAAGAATCCGATGTAATTGTTCTTTGCGTGCTTGATGGTTTCCGATATATGTCAAACTCAATAGCACCATTATTCCTAAAAAATTTTAAGTCGAGAAATGGAATTTCGTTGTTTTGTTCAATTTCCATGGTGAATTTTATTGATGGATGTATTTTATTAATATTCTGAAACGTGTTCTTCAATTGTTCTTTTGAGATTACTACTAATATGTCGTCCACATATCGCACCCAAAATCTAGGCATCACTCCTTCTTCCTCTATAATGCTTTCGATATATGCCATAAATAGTTCACTTATTAATGGTGAAAGCGGGTTACCCATAGCTGTACCAGATGTAGTTTTGTAATATTTATTACGGAACATGAAATAATTTTCGTTCATGCAGAGAGATGCTAGCTTTATATAGACTTTCACTTTATCCTTCCATTCCGTAGAGTTGTCGTTACTTATGAGCCATTTTTCTAGTAGGTATAATGCTTCTTTTACTGGAACACTAGGGAACAACGCTTTCACATCAAATGACACCATCACTGCTTCATCACGTATATTTTTGATATCAAAAATATCATAAATATCGACAACTCTACAGAATGGAAGGATAAAGTGAAAGTCTATATAAAGCTAGCATCTCTCTGCATGAACGAAAATTATTTCATGTTCCGTAATAAATATTACAAAACTACATCTGGTACAGCTATGGGTAACCCGCTTTCACCATTAATAAGTGAACTATTTATGGCATATATCGAAAGCATTATAGAGGAAGAAGGATTGATGCCTAGATTTTGGGTGCGATATGTGGACGACATATTAGTAGTAATCTCAAAAGAAGAATTGGAGAACACGTTTCAGAATATTAATAAAATACATCCATCAATAAAATTCACCATGGAAATTGAACAAAACAACGAAATTCCATTTCTCGACTTAAAAATTATTAGGAATAATGGTGCTATTGAGTTTGACATATATCGGAAACCATCAAGCACGCAAAGAACAATTACATCGGATTCTTGCCATAGTTACAGTCATAAAATGTCCACATACCATGGAATGATCCACCGGCTCTTGACAACACCACTAACGAGAGATAGATTCCAGCGAGAAAAATCATACATAATCGAAACAGCCAAAATGAACGGATATGGCGTATCAAACATAAACAGTATAATTAATCGAAAATTGAAAAAACTCAATATGATGAAATTAATGACGTTGTGTGCCCATAACGAAGCCTCTAGACGTGTTCCGATAACATACTCATCCAGTTCAAAGAAAATCGGGAAAATATTTAAGCAGTTCGATATTAAAACTGTTGCGTCGAGCCGTAACCAGACGATACAAGTAAAATTAGGATCAGCTAAAGATCCAAGATCATTGAACGAACAAAGTGGAGTTTATCGTATAGAATGCCAAGACTGTCAGAAAATATACATAGGCCAAACAAAAAGATTGATCCCAGTGAGATTTCATGAGCATATTCGAGAAGCCGAAATTGCCCGAAAAAACCAGATGACGCATACTAGATCATCGGTAGCTAAGCACATGTTATCGGAAAACCACCACATCGATATCAACTTTGTAACTTGTGTGAGTCACATTAACAAACCAGCGAAATTGGACGTCATGGAATCCCTGAAAATTTTTCAAGTACCTGAAGAAATGAGGATGAATACCGATATCGGCAATTATACCTCTCCTCTATTCAAGGCAATAAAACTTAAATAGATACTTAATTTAGGATAAGTAAATATCTTTTTAATCTTAAATGTATAAAATAGGAAATAATAACTAATTTAAACATAGTGTACTGAAGAAGACTGTAAGTAATAGTCGAAAACGCGTTATACTGAGTAAAAATAAACCTAATGTAAAAAAGGAAAAATAATTATTTACTTTGTAGTAAACATTGGGAAAAAGTGCCGACATTGAATCTATTCATAACCAGGCTACGTTTGCAGTCTTGATGTAATGCTGCTTAAATTCTATCTTTATAGAAGCTAGAGGTTGACCAACTTGGGGTGTGAGTGTATACTCCTAGAGCACAGTGCCAGCTCTCGCTAAGGCATCCGCTTCGCAATTTCCCGGTATATCACTATGTCCCGGTACCCAGTGTAGAGTCACTTCACAGTGAAGTGACATAACGTTCAGATGTGTACGGCATTCCATCACCATCATGGATGAGGTGTACACGTTGGATAGTGCTTGTATAGCAGTTTGACTGTCGGAGAAAATATTCAGGTTTCTTATTGAAATTTTCTGATTTCTCAGCCAGTCTACTGCCTTGTATATTGCAATGACCTCTGCCTGAAAAACACTGCAGTGGTCTGGAAGCCGGAAGGATAGTTTCAGGCCTAGCTGCTCTGATAAAACACCACAGCCAACTTTTCCGTCCATTTTGGAGCCATCAGTGTAGATGTCGACCGATTCCTGCATCCCACCTCTTTCTATTGCCCAGTCATCCCTGCTTAGGATGACTGACCTGAAGCTGTGATGAAAGCAGGGAATCGGGGGCGCAAGGTCTACTTCCCCTGGCGTTGGTCCATCCCTCCGAAGTATGGTGGAGTGGCCAACATTTCCCTCTTGCCAGAGATGTAGTGCTTTTAATCGAATCGCAGAGCACTTGGCCTGCTGTCTCGTAAGGAGCTCCGTCAGGAGCCAATTCAATAGCATAAACAGTGCCTTTGTCGGGGTAGTGCGTAAGGCCCCGGTGATTGCAATAGCTGCAATCCTTCTGACCCTGTTTAGCAGGTTTGCATTGGATGTTTTTGCAATAGCTGGCCACCAAACAACTGCGCCATACAGAAAGATTGCTTCCACTATCGTCGTATAGAGCCATGATACGATTTTGGGTTTCAATCCCCACTTTTTCCCAATGGCTCTTTTGCAGCAGTAGATTGCGCATGCTGCTATTCGCGTTCTTTCTTCTATGTTCACTTTCCACGCGAGCTTGGAGTCCAGAATTAGACCCAAATACTTAACTTGATGAGACGGTATGAGGCTTATCTCATCGAGTATGGGTAGGAGAAATCGGGGAATTTTGTACCTTTTTGTGAACAGCACAAATTCCGTTTTCTGCGGATTAATCTTCAGATCGCACTCTTTGCCCCACTTGGTAAGAATACTTAGGGCAAAGTTAAGTCTTTCAGATAGGGTGTTTACGAATTTGCTTGGTAAGAATACTTAGGGCAAAGTTAAGTCTTTCAGATAGGGTGTTTACGAATTTGCCCGATATTGCTATTGCAATATCGTCTGCATAGGCTACGACTTTGCAGCCAGTCGCTTCTATTGTTGACAGGAGTTTGTCCACCACTAAGTTCCATAGAAGGGGTGATAGCACCCCACCTTGCGGGTTGCCACTGTACGTCCTCCTTCTTAGGATACTGTCTCCTAGTGTGGAGTTAATGCTCCTGCTGCTTAGCAGTTGTACGATAAACCTAATCAGGTTACCATCCACATTGTTTTCCTCGAGTGCCTTCTTAATAGCCTTGTGGCTGATATTGTTGAAGGCCCCTTCGATGTCTATAAAAACCGCCTGCGTGTATTCTTTGACGCCAAGCGACTTTTCAATATAGCTGGTGAGCGAGTGAAGAGCTGTTTTAACCGATCTCCTTTTTGTATATGCGTGCTGCGCATTAGAGAGTGGTTTCAGAGTAGCTCTTAAATGAATCTCTATCAGCCGTTCCAGAGTTTTCAGCAGAAAAGAGGTGAGGCTGATAGGCATATATTCCTTAGGTGAGAAGTGGGATGTCTTGCCCGCTTTGGGTATGAAGACTATTTTAGCTTCTTTCCACCACTGTGGAATGTAAGCCATCTGTAGACATGCTTTAAAGATGGCTCTTAGCCATGGAAGCGCTATATTGATTCCCTGCTGGATTTCAACGGGTGATATGTTGTCCATTCCAGGGGATTGAGAAGGTTGAAATGAGCTGATTGCCCAGCGTAGGAGCCTGTCATCTACAGGCACAGCGGCTGACAGGCAGTTCGGGGCCGTATGTGGATCAGCTTCATCAGCCACATCCTCACTGCCCGGGAAGTGCGTGTCCATGAGAATGGCTAGCGTCTCAGAGCTGGATTTAGTCCAGACCCCATTCGCATCTTTGATAGACCCCAAAAATAAGGGGGAGCTCGTCATAACCCTTCGCAGTCGACTGACATCCTTGGAGTGTTCTATTTCTGCACAGAAAATTCTCCACGAGGAGCGGTGCGCTTTTCTGATGAAGCATTTAAACTCCTTCAGTTTCAGTTTATAGGAAGACCAGTCATTGGATTCTTTAGCCCGATTGAAGGACTTCCTACACCCCTTCCGCAGCTCCGCAATGTAGCTATTCCACCATGGGGGCTTATATTTCCCTCTAGGCTTCGTTGGACTACATGCAGATCTTGCTGCTTCATTGAAGGCAAATGTAAGGGTCCCAACGGCTTTCTCCAGATCACCTATGTCTTCAATTTTTGGAGGTCCACACTCTAGTTTAGACTCGAATACTGATTGGTATTTGACCCAATCCATCCTCCTTTTGTTGATGAAGGTTGGATTTTTTGGAGGGTCAAAAGCCACATCGAACATTATATATAAATGATTGGAGAACGAGCATTCTTGTGATACATGCCATCCTTTGAAAGCGTGATCCAAGTGCTCGTTCGTTAGAGTGATATCCAAAACTTCCCTACGGCTTGCCGTAATGAAGGTAGGATCCTCACCTTTGTTAGCTAGGGCTAAGTCATGTAATAAGATGAATTCAAATAGTGACTCATCCCGTTTATTCGTGTCGCTGCTACCCCAGATGGGTTTGGAATGTCTTTGCACTGCTATCGCAACGGGGTCCTGGTCACTGAAATTATACAAGGTTAAAAACTTCAAGCCTTCCTTTACGATTATGCAAGCTCTCGGTTTACATGCTTTGTTGAGAGATACTGTGTTGTATCCCTTCATGTTGAGCGCGTAAACCAACAACCCAAGGCTCCTGGGCCAGTATTAGCTCCTCTCCTTTTTGAGCCAGGTGGAGGAGCAGCGTGGCGGATGCCGCCTTCGAGTGATGGAGGTTAATGTGCAGAAACCTCAGCATCTCGAAACAATGTTTTATCCTCCTCCTCGTCAGATAAGGACATCTCCTCCTCCTCGACCAGGTCGAGGGATCTGAAAAAGTCCCCAGCCAACCCCGCAGTGGTGGTGGTGCTTCTTCCGTCATCGGAGAGAAGATCTGACTCAGAGAGGTCCACTCTCCTTGCTCGGTTCCCGTACTGCCTTCACAGTACGGTCCTTGCGATATACTCGCAGGGTGATAGCCAAGAAACCGTAGCTGATCACCACGCCCTTCGACTCCAACGGAGCTAGTGCCTCCTCGTTGAGGATAATGAGGGCCTTTTGCTGTCCATTGCTGGGCTTGCTTACCTTGGCTACCTTCCAGTTGTCCACCGGAAGATCAGCATTGCTGAGCTTGATAAGCTCAACAATTTCCTCCGGTGTGGATAGCTCCGCCGGTATCCACGCCCTGGACCGAGGCCTCTCTCTATCTCATCTCCATCTTATTCTGGTCTAAATACCAGCCAGCAGATTCGAGACGCGTTGAAGGTGCATCTTCGTCATAATTCAGCAAATTCTCAATATATGCACGATGATGATAGTTTTTGTCTGTCTGTGCGATATTTTTAACATTTAATTGGACCGTACATTGCCTAAAGAGTGAATGTATCAGATTGCTGGCACAACTTATTAAATCAGCAGTATGTATTGCCTCGACAGAAAATGTCACTTTCGGGCCGTATCAGTACTATTCGGATATATTCTATGAGTTTGTTTTTATAGTTTTTTTACCATCGTTTAAAATGCAATATTATAGTGGTGGGTGTGAAGCTTGTTTCGAAATTAACAAGTTCCCCATGATGGTCTGTAATGTAGGTGTTTTCGATAAAGGTTTTTCTACCGGACAGTACTCCGCGGGATGAGGTCTGAACACATTGTCATAAGTGTTTAATGGTATTATTCGGAGAGTCCTTATCAACTTTTTATCCGTTATTCTCAGTTTTGATAATATCTGTGTAAATGTTTATTTAAGAGGTTTTGGTAGATTCCTCAAGATTTCCCGTCTCTACTCCACGTCGTGCTTTATTCTCCAACGCATACACGGATTTTCCAGCTGCTTTATACTTTCCAGAAGCATTGACTTATCTAACGAATCCTTTATTTTATTGTTAATCAATCCCGAATCTCGTCTGTTAATGGGTGTTCTAAGGAACGCATCAATCAACAGACCGGTAGTTTCGTCAGTATTTGACAATTCAATTGGTGCTTAAATAACATCTATACCCATTTCTCCCACCCAAACTCGATGAGATAAGCCTCATACCATTTCACTTAGTTAAATATTAAGGTCTTATTCTCGACTCCGAACTCGCATGGGAAGCGTACAAAGAAGAAAGAGCGCGCAAAGCGACATGCGCAATCTACTGCTGCAATAGAGCCATTGGAGAAAAGTGGGGGTTGAAACCCAAAATTGTATAATGGCTTTATACGGCGATAGTGGAACAGTTATTTGGTGGCCAGGTATGGCGAAGTCATAAAATGTGAACCTGCTAAACAAGGTCAGAAGGATTGCAGCTATTGCAATTACCAGGGCTTAACGCACCACCCCGTCAAAAGCACTGTTCATGCTATTAAATTGGCTCCTGGCTGAGCTACTCACGAGACAGCAAGCGAAGTGTTCTGCGGTTTGGTTTAAAGCTCTACGTCTCAAGCATGAGACGAACAACAGCCACTCCACAATACTAAGTAAGATCCAAGTATACTGCAAATAGGGCCTGGCTACTTGAAGGAACCTGTAGGACAACCAGGCAACATTGGCACGTACTGTGCTTCAAACGCATCAGGCGGCTTTTTAACACGAGCCGCACAACCTTGAGCTCCATCCTATCCATATTGATGGGGGCACTGTCTGGTTGGCAAACACGTAGAAAGATTGGGTGTTCCTTCCAACGATTTCTGCCGAAGTTGCAGATCGGAAGACGAAGAAGAGACAACCCAACCCTTTCTGTGTGAATGCCCAGCACTATCCAGGAAACGCATGCAAAGCTTTCCTGGACGGCCTCACGAAAGTAGCTGATTTATATATTAGCTGCATAGCCAAATTCATACGAAAATCTAAATGGTTCTCGTCATCCTGTAGGTTCTAGTGCCGTCTCAATCTTTCGTGGTATTACGATGGGTCTATAGTGGCCTAAGTGAGCCATCTTTAGATACAGGAGGCTGACACTACAACCAACCAACCAACCAACCAACCAACCAACCAACATCCATTCCCCTATCAGTTTTCTTTAGGAGATAATCAAAATCTGATCTGAACGTTTTTTTGCCCAATCGCGTGGTAATATCTCACCACCGGACTCTTCAGCCACACGAGCTATCGCCTGTCGAATCCTTCAGCAATAGTTATTGAAAATTTGTTTTCGCTGTTGGTAGTAAACAAAATTCCCCTCCGCTCTTCATTTTACTTAAATCGGGAATTTTACTATAATCTTTATCATCCTCAATATGATTGTAATTTTTGGTTGTAATATCATGCAGATAAAAGCTGTACCAATCGGGTGACACTGATAAGAAGAAAGACGCTAGAAAAATTGAAAAGTTACGTTGTTTTTATCTTTTGCATAGCTGATTCTGCGTAAGTATCCATTGTTCCATTTCAACCGCACATAATGATAACGTGTGGTTTTTCTCATGGCAAAGGCAGCTTCATATTTAAAAGGCTGTAGACGAAAGGGTCTTAATATAGATTGTCTCTCAGGTTTTTTTGCAACTACACGTTGAAACTCGAAATCCGACGCCACAGCACGTTTATCATTTGCTTCATCCAAGTCATTGAAGACATCATCCAGTTCATAAATACTCATATCTGTTGGAACTGGATATTGCGTATTCCCATCATCAGCGGTTTTTATTCTATAGTTCTACCAGACCCATCATATGGATCGGCTATACTTTTTCTTGTTTTCAAAACTGGTTTAAGATTTTCCGCTACTCCACTTGCTGATAAACGCCGCTTTAAAGCAAGATGTTATTCCTGCTTAAGTGGTGTCAAACATCTCTACCACCCGTTTAGGTTAAGTTTGCGTGGGTTGTGGCGTATTTTGAAGTAGAAGCCTCGACTGAGTTTTGTTGTCGCGCAGATTTTTATATTTTTGTCCCGTCATATGATCTTTCAAAGAAAGATTTGCAGCTTTCATTTCCATAACTGAATTTTTTGTTAGTCTTGCCTTAAAAAATTTGATAACCCTATTCCTATACTGGTACCATTTCGCCTTAGCATTATGGTTTTGCTGTTCAATATATTAATCATATTTTTGTCAAGCAAACTTTGTGTACTGGAACTCACAATTTTCTCCTTTCAGAGTTCATATACTTCCATAGATAAAAGAAGTAATTTATTAAGACTGCTGTTTTTATGCATATTTCTCGAATAAAAGACCTATTACACCTGAAAGTTTACTTCTTAGTAATAAAAATCAAAATCCATCCATTTACGCTGTCACGGAACAGATTTTTTTTTGCATCAAGAAGTTTACGCATGCTTCTTTTTCATTTACACAGCCTTGCGAAAGTTTTTTCAGATGGTGTATGGTTACCCTTCAATGTATTGTATGTAATTTCACAAAGGGTTTTGATTACTTCAGGATCAACTGATTTCAGTTCAGCATTTCTTAAACACGAACTTGCATTCCAAATAACATACAAAATATGTTTGTTGTCCTTCAATCGTTTCATTCGTGACACCATTGTCATCCTTCAAACTAGCTGGGGATGAGCGACACGTTAAAAACTTTGTATGTAGTATGTCAGTGCGTATACGTATCATTTATATCCTGTGTTAGGTCTTTTCACAAATAGCTATATGGTCGTTGAGTTGCGCTCTGGACTGTTATTAGGATATATGTATCTGTTTAGAGTATATCTGTGGGTTATTTAGGCTAAGAAGGTACTTACAGTTTAGCGAATATCTCGGCAAAATTTTCTTTGATGGAAAACATTCTGAGTCACCAGAATGGCAGAAAAACTACGATGATGCGATCGTTTTATAAATAACTCACATACTTGTCTTGAAAGTGCGTTTGACATCATGTCGTCCAGTATAATTATCATTGGTTGATTCGTACTGTTTGGAAATTTCTCAGCAATATAGCTCATATATTCTATATTCTTATAGGGCATATGTGTCGGTATTGCAGGTTTCTCAGCAATGCACCAAATAATTTTCTTCACTGACGTTCATATCATTGCATCGTTTCTAAGAAGATTTTCTATAAATGTCGTCTTCGGACAACCAGGCGGTCCAGCTCCCATCATTGTAAAAGGGTGTTTGAAGTGCGGTATATTTTTTTATTTGAAAAAAAAAGAACTTATTATTAAAGTTTCTCGTTTTGAGTTGTCTTCCTTCAATCATGAGTTTTATTTGAATTATTCATGTAAATTTATTATTATTTAAGTTTTATTTAAACTGCCTCTAGGAATTTTTTAATGAAGCCACAAGCAGAGCCATTATCCTGTAGTCGAAACATTATTTTGCAAGTTACGTCATATGCCGATGCTACGAAATTTCTCTACCTCAACTTCAATGAGATATAATATCTAATAGTCCCATAAAAACAGCAAAAAATTATTTACCTGCATAGTGAAATACCTCTAGATCACCTGCTGAGTTTGCTTATATCTTGATCGTTTGCTCACATTTCAATCAAATGTTAGAGTTATTCTGTAGAGTTTTCATAAATTTGAATTTACCCTGATTATATAAAGTTAACTTGCTACAAATACTCAAATCGTGCGAAAAGTATATGTGGTCGGCAATACCATTGCCAATTGAACTTGGTACAGCTTTGCTTGTGAGTCAAAAATTGTTTTAAATCTTCAGCTGACTCTTTCACAATTCTCATCCCTTGATAAAGAGTGTTTGAATTGATCCAAGAGTTCGACTGTGAATTGATTTTCCACATTTCATGAAAGGTTCTAACAAAAATGCTATCACCAATTTTTCACCCAAAGTTTATCCACTATTTGTTTTCATGTCCTGCATGTGATCATCTAGTTTTGTCACACCACTGCAAGTGAAACAACGTAACTTGTCACTTGGGTTGCCATTGAAGGTCAAATTGGAAGGAAAAGCTTTAAATTCGTCGAGTGGTATGGTAATTATCAGTTCGTGCATGTCCTGGAGGAACAAGATAACATTTGGCATATAGCACATAATAGCTGGCTCTTAGCAGATTCAATAAACCTTTTGACAAAAACTATCATTTTAAAGTACTGTACCAATAACTTTACTGACAGGTACCAAATCATCAATTGTTGAAGATGGGCTGGATAATTCTCTGCAAGTTCTTCCACTGATTCATTTGCATGTACTAAAATAACCTTTGGTTGGTCTCTTCTGGGCAACATCTGCTCTATTTTATGTTGCCTATCTGCGGAAAGGAAATATATTGAGGAAATATTTTGTCCCGTCATTATTTTGTCAGTGCTGTTAAATGCATATGAAGTGTTGGAAAACTCTGTCAGACTCTCTTCACAGATGTCTTCAACTGCCCCACAGATGATTTGCTATTAAAACTCGTGCTTTCAAACATAGCTGCCAATCAAATGTCACTACATTGGAATCCTGGCCTAATGATTTATTTATTTTTCCTACTAAACGCTGTAGAAATCGTATCGATATCAGTTGAAGGAGCGTTGATATAAAGCTTGCAACAATAAAAATTATTTGCCATGTTGTGTCTTTTCTTGTTCCCTTTTTCCTTGTGAGTAGGATGGACACTTATTAGTACACTTATGAGTAGGATGGACATCAATTACCGCAAAACTGTTGTGAGGATATTGGCAGATATGATTTTGCACACTCATTAGGTTGCGGCGTGCATGGGTACAAAAATTGCTGACACACAATCGTGGCATCACCACAATTTTTTGCCATATTTCACTTGAAAAAATTTCGACAAAATGAATAGTAGTCAATTGTATAGTGAGAGAGTGCGAAAGAGGCTGAAATTGTTCTAATTACCAGGGCTTAAGTTTTGATTTTATAAAGCAATAAATTTTACTAAAAAATTTGGCATATATGAATGTGGTATTGTAACAAAAGATTTAAACTGGTTATTCATAAATTTTTATTGTATTTTTCTGTGTTATGGCGGTAGTTCCTACATAAACTGAGCACCAAACACAACATTTTGGAAAACTTTGATTTCCAGCGCACTTTTCCCATTAATAAACGCCGATAATCGTATAACGAACGTGATAAGTAGAAAAACTAAACGTTACCGGAAAATCTTCCAGTAGAATTTCACCCGGATATTGATACTTACTTATTTCCACTAACAAGAAGCTCTCACCTACTCCATGCTGTAGTTCGCAGGAAATGAAATGTCTTTTTCGTTGATATATATTGCTAAGGAAATAGAACGCCGAAGATGAAAGTGTTTTACTTATTTCAATGAGTCCTTGGAAAGCAAACATGTAAAAAAATTATCCAATTATTATATTGAAACAAAATGGATTCTACCAAACTTCCCGTTTCTTGTATTTCAACTCATTTTTGTTCGTAAAATGCATACTTCTAAACGGTTTCAGAGATTTCCGTTTGGATTGAGATTTCAGAACTATGGTAGGGTTTTTGGTTGCTATGTGACATTATACAAAAGCTGTACTCAAACTATGTGGGAGTTATACCTCGAGTCATTATCCTGATGAAAGCAAAATTCCGATTTCGTGTTTTCTGGGAAAATGACACTCTCCCAAAAACTGTGAGGCAATTGTAGTGTTTTTGCTAACTGCAAACGTTTTCTTCGATTTGCCAGAGATACGAATGGCTTTTTCTGAGCAGCTCTTGCATTCAAATTATTTCAACTCAAAAGCGACAAACTGTTTTTGTCGAAACTGCTTTTTAAGCATCGTGACAATATTTCGGAGCACACGTTTTAGAATGTGCCCTCAATTTGCAAAAAATGCGACGTTCAACGTGTTGGAAAATATTTTTTTTCTTCCAGCCCTGTCCTTCAAGATTGCTTCCACTTATTTATAATTTTTCGAATTGTCGATTGTGCCCGTCCCACAATTTCTCGTATTTCTCGAAAAACTCCACACTTGCAGTCCAGCTTAACAATAAGCTCTCAAGTAGTTTAGTGCTCATTTTCGCAATTAACAACAGTTATCTGTTAACTCATATCCAAATCACAACGTCATAGGTAGAAAACTTCATGAACTCTACATGATGTGATTTGAGCTTGGTGGTACATTTCAACAAAATACAAATTCAAGGATCAATGAGTCAACGGTTTTTCTGAGCTTACACTCAATTTTGTGTTTGTGGAATTGAGGTACTACCTGGTTATTTTGTGAACAAATTGAATTATGTTATCCTATTTTGTTTGTGTTTAATTTAAGAAGTTCACTACAGGACGAATTTACGAAATATAAGAATATTTTTACGGTAAACTGTTTTTATTACTTTTGCATCTGAGGAAGTGTAATTTTTATATGGGTGTACACTCAATTTTGTGAGTAATTGTAGAACAATCGATGCATGCATTATTCGACATAGTGCGTTGTTTAACTTATGTGCGGCAAGTTGTCTCTAGTTGCCGTGTTACTTGTTATCTATGTTGTCGTTTGTATCACTTCAAGGTATTCAGTTTCTATTTCTTCCCAAAACTCCTATGTTAAAATACATACCATCAGAAAAAAATTCCTAGGCGTGGAGCTGTTGCATTGCAAATTTTTAATAAAGAAAAATTACATAGAATTAGCAGGAGTTCACTCAAACTTCATATCTCATAAGAAAGCAGACTTTGACTGTCTTCTATGGAAGATGCTGTCATTTTGGATTTTATTCGTCAACCCCTCTAAAATGAGCTCTCATTTTTCATCCTTGTTTTAAGATAATGGAAAATATTGTGAAACTGTCTAGCTGTCGTTGGACAGTGTCATTATAGAAATTGGATCAATTCGCCGTTATTTAACTCAGAAATGCTTTTCGTTATATTTTTCAGCGACACTTGAAACATTTTCGCACACTTGTAATTGCTTCACTTGGGTTCAAAAAAAGTATATCGTTTTTTAAATATTTCGTAACTCATTGGTATCTCATTTAAACATAAAAAACAGAGTGCTTCTAATCCACACATTTCTTTAGTTCAACGTAATTATCGCATGTGACGACCATCTTGAACCCTCATGATTGGAGCAACAATCAATTTTTTGTTCGTTTATTGCATTCTACGCATAAATTTTTACATGCTCTACAAGTGAGGCTTTCTTTTAAAATAAAACAATCGTACCACCTTTCATCTTTGCACCAGCCTTAGAAAATATCTACAATCCGCTTTTCTTCATGATTGTTGCTGGGGTTTTATCTTCCAACACTTCATAAAAAATATGACATTCAAAATCTCACACAATTAAGCAGTATAATGGGAAACAGTAATTACCACTTGATATTATGCTTGGCAATTGTAATTTGAATCATAAATAAAAGAAAAATATTATTGATACCAATATGCACTTAGCGAAGCATTTAGCTGGGACTAAAATTGACGTACGACGCTCGTCAAATTGACTTGTGGTAGTTGAGGCAGCTGTGATCAAACATATGTTCAACTTTAATAACTCATGAGGTGTCTTTGATATGAAGTGCTCCGTCGGGAACGGCAGCCGGTTCAGTTCAAGAATTTTCACTTCGGCGTGGCCCGATAATAATTGAACATATATAATAGGTACAATGCAAGCATTAACAAAAGATTCACTGATTGGAACTGTCAAGCAGCAAATATGTTTTTAAGACCCGACCTCACTTTTAGTTCGGCAGTTAAAGTTTCTCTAGTCGGGACCCAAGAAACTCAAGCGTAACGACGAATTTAACTTATAATTAAGTTCTAATCAACAATTCCAAAGTTTGATGATACTTATGCCAAACTTATAATAGCTGTCAGTGAAGTATCGGTATCACTCCTGTTGAGATATGTACAGTTATATTGTACGATGGTTTATATACTGGGCATGAGCGCCAACATGTATGTATGTGAGAGAGGTAGAGCGATAGTTTGTGTGCCACGCTATGCGAGGTGTGTCAGTGTATTGTAAGACGTCGTGAGAAACACACGTGTGTAATAGCACCCGCGCTACTTTAGTGTGTGTTTTTGTAGGCAATAAAGCTTTCACTTATTTTCTATAATAAAGTATCGCCGTCTCCATCAATTATACCTAGCCGCACCTCAACAACTCTATGTTGAATCCCGACGATGCGCGTTCATTGTAGTTCCAGCTAATCTCGTCCAGATCGCTTTATTTTCTTAATCCTGCAAATATAATCTACTATTGCGAGACACACGATACACCAAAGACGATACACGCTTCTTACTAAATGTGAGACGCATCGCATCATATCATAACTGCGGACTTCAATCGACTTACGAAGCTGGAGTCGAATTCATCACATTAACTTGCGGTAGGGTAAGTGGCTGTCAAAATATGACCAAATCTTGATAAAACATAAGTTCAACTATAATGACTTATGAGGTGTCGTCGATATGACGTGTGTCTTGGATATGAAGTGTCATCGATGACAGCAGCCGTTGCAGTTAAATAAACTTTGTTTTGAGAAGTTGGGTGTCGACCATTTGTAGAAACGTAGCTTAAAATATCCAGTAATATCCCTATCGTGAAAGATTGTTCTGGCCATAGCATAAATAATACATAGCACGGACACTCCAGCCAATTTGCCACATATCTGTTATACAACCCAAGTGGCCAGTATGTGCCTAAGTATAGGTAAATGCATATCCGTGTACCCAAGCGCGAGTAACAAAGTAAGCAAATTGCGTGTGAATGGTTCGTACACAAAAGACAGAGATGCTCTTAGAAGCTAGTTTCGTTAATTCGTTAAATCACAACTGACAGCGAGAAATGTCAGTGTGTATTTGACAATTCGCGAGTTGAATATCGCGTATAATTAGATTTTAGATGTTTTTAATTAAATTTGAAACAAATCGTAGTGGCAAGTGCGGAAAAACAACGCGCTCAAAATTTGTGATCGTCGGTGGCCCGCGAAGTAACTGGCGAAGTGTTTTACGGTCATAACTGAAATCAATGTGAAAAGTGGCTGATACTTTCCAAAAGGGAAATATACCTCCCTTCTTCGGTGTCCTATTTATTTAGGAATATAGAGAACCGAAGAAGGTATTGAATTTCCTTATAGCTGCAGCACAGAATCAGTGAGAGCCTCCTGCTAGTGAACGTGTGCAGGAATCAAAAGCTGGGTGAAATTGTAGTAAAAGACTTCCCGGTAACGTAAAATTTTCGCGTTAGTTTGCTGATTTGTAGCTCTTAGTGACGGGCGACGTGCGTCGAAAGTCAAAAATTTGCAATTCGGTGTTGTCGAAGAAACGTAATGAAATTCCCTCTTTAGTGATCGGCTTGTGTATGGATGGAAAAGAAAAAGAAAGTACATTTACTGAAAAGATCACCTACTGCTACTTTCAGACACTTTTGTGACTCGTGCCGGGTGCAGTCGATCCAACAGAAGAAGTAAAAACTATTTTACAAAAAGGAACTCACACTCAGTTTGGTAGTAATTTGCATTTCATAATACAACGATACTTTGATAAAGGTCATGACATACTCGTATGTATGTTCAAAATTTTAGTTCTATCAATTTCCCAATTTTTTCAGGAAAATGGAAGTAAGGTACCGGTAATAAGGATCGCAAAAGTATCCATGCCGGAACGTAGTCGCATTTCGCCTAAGCGTCTCACCTTATTTACTTAGCGTACAGCACCGCCACGTGAAGGCGAAATAAGGAGATTAAGGACAAGAGGTGTGATTGCCACATTATTCTCCTTTTGGTGCCACCCTCTCTCGTCCGCCTTGAGCGGAATAAGTAAGTAAGTTCCACGATATTTCCCATGGATTCTCTCCGACAAAATCTCTCTTTGCAGGAAAATTTTAAAACACAAGGTTGCACGTCGACGTGCCAGAAACGGGAGGTGAAGTCAGACTGCTTTCGAGAAATGGGACTGCAGTTTGCTTCAATCGATTTCCACCAAGGGTGAACATAATCAGATGGAAGTGAACGGCGCACACATAGTGCCGTTTAGTGGACCGAGAGAGATCCTTGCGGTTCAAAATGTGCAGCCACAAATTGCGTCTGCAATATAAAAGACTTTGCTATCAAAGGTTGCGTTCACCTTAAGATGCACGAATATTGATTTAAAGAGTAATTTAATCAATTTTGCATAAAGTAAGCATATAATTTTTTAAAAATTACATAGTAATAGTACAGCACGGTTATAACCGTAACCTGTATCTTTACATGCAGCCATTTTACGGACAGATCCAGAAACACAGGGGCCCGTTCTTTATCAAACGAGAGTGGCATACAGTATGATATGGAAGAAAGTATACCCGTTGAAATTTATCCTGTGGAAAATACATCTTCGTAAGAAGAAACTAAGTTGAGATTTGTATTAATGTATTTGTCAATTCTAGTCGTTACTTCAACCACATGATTTGAATATATTTTTACCGTGTCATGACGTAGGTCTTACAGTCAATATGTTGCATATCTTTCAGAATTTTTTACTGTTGTAAGTATATGTTTGCATGAATCGTGCAAAATATTCATGATATTGTGAACCACTAATTTACAAGAAATATCTGTAGATTATCTCATTGCAGGTAATGAAAATATGCTTTTCGGGTCCTGGACAATAAGACATTTTATTGCCTGTTTTTCACAGGCCCAATATTTCCCACACTGGCACGTTCTCGTGTGCAGAATAAGTTATCGTTGTTCTGTGACCTCTGATCGTCCTTCAACGATGCATCGAACAGTATCACCTTGTTTTACTCATGATGAGAAGATGCACATACCTACGTATACTCGACATAAACCGAATATGCAAATAGATCTCTTCTCTTTTCCCGTGGAATAACGGTTTCGTAGCAATTTGCCGACTTCCAAGCCGATATTCTTTGGGAAATAGAAACACACCCATATGAAAAGGCATTTTATTTCGATTGGGCGCAAAAAAATACTTAAAAACGACTTGGTCAACGGTCAAAATGCGATATAAGTTAAAACATGTCCTACTTCCTCCACACCAAGCACACCGTGGCATTCTCCCAAATTCATATTTAATTTTTGTTTATGAACATCACGTATGCTTTGTTATCACTAACAATATGATTGTGAGTTTTTTTCATAAAAACAACATATCTGCATTTAAGTTAGTATGAAGAATTCAATTTCACGTTGCAATTTATGTGCATCTATACAAAATCGCAAATAATAAATGACTTTAACCTTTTTATAAATTCACCATTGTTGCGCAAAACTTGAAAAACTCAATATAGTTTTCCAAGCTATTCCAATTTTTGTATTTAAATGTTAGAGATGGCTTATTTCGTTTTTAAATAAGAGAGATGGACAGATCAACTTCACTGAATATTCGTTAATTACTTACAGATTCATTTGCATTTTATTAAATGTAAATGCATCTCTTAGTGATTTACTAATATGCAGTTTAGTTCATCTTCTACAACACCACATTAAGTTCTCAATATAATACAAAAAATTTCAATATAATATATTGTTATTTAAAATCACAACTTACGCGCCCTCATCGCCTGGTAACTTGAAACAGTTTTTACCACTATTGCAAACTTCCACTATACACTTAATTTTTATTATTTTCGTCTGTTCCGTTTGACTAGCAAATCTCGAATGAAACTAGCGAATACCGCCTGGATTCGTTTTTTCTGCTGATCGGGCAGCCCCAAATGCTTCGATAAGCCGCGTAACTCGCATCGGGTACTCGCCGCATTCGTTGATTTCACGCACACTAGCGTTAAGTCAGCTGATTTTGGCATGTACTCGTACACGGTTAACTTTTATAGAATGGCGAACTCGTCTCTTTACATATGCACAACCTGGCCTGGAGAAATATGAAAACAAATTTCAACCTACTCTTTCGCGCGCGAGCTTGGAAACGAAAGCCAGAGCGCTCTTTCTGATCGGAGGGGTAATTTAGGCATCTTTTGTCTCAAGTCGACTTTGACAGCTCCGATTGTCCGTGCTTTACATTCTTTATGCTATGGTTCGGGCACCGTACAATCTTTTCATCGATTTACTTCACTCACTCCACTCATTAAATCCGACAAATCCATTAAATTCCCTAAGTCTTGTAAACTTTCACAGTCTTCAATATTAAAAGCACCCGAGAGCAAACAACCGCACTTTGAGCACGTCAGCTAGAGCTTCTCCAGACCATGGATGGTCTAAGTGAAGCAGAAGATGTTTAATCGTAGCACCCTCATGACCTTCACTACGCCCAATAATGGGGCGTAAAATAGAGAAAATAGCAATTTATGGAAAAGAAAGAAAAATTCCAACGAAATGAATTGTGAAAGAGCCTGGCCGCAATGAATGCACTCGGTCGGTTCTTTTGAGTTTATTTGCTGAACGTTTTACTTGTTATAAGGAATGAGTAAGGCAATATACGATTTCAGCCCGAAATCACACAGCACAATAGATGTTACTAACTTGACTCGGAAATGTTTACTTTTTGTAATGAAGGTAATATCATTTAACAATCTTTCTCTTAATATCAAAGCTGAACCCTCGAACACAATGAACATATTATATATTATAATATACACGCTTTTTAACTACTCGAGATAAAAGCTTAACACAACAGATTATAGGCTCAATCACTATCTAAAGTCAGGTTCGTGATCAACCTGGTGTAAATTGGTTTGAAAGCGCATTCAGACATTGGAGTGTAAATAGAAATTTCTACAAAGCTGACGCAGTACAACACAAAGTTGATGATAGTAGTTGCATCGTGGCAAGTATTTGGAGGCAAACAAAGCGAGTTTTGACTTACAAAACAGTGTCTTTATTCGATCATAAACGGCACACTGGAATGCCCGACAGCATCACAAGGTGACGAATCACCAACTAATACTACGTACATATATCAACATACATACATATGGGAAACGAAATTTTGAGTGTTTTAACAGTCTTCGTTACAGCGATTTCAAACATTAATTTTGCAGTTTCTTCAATACTTTGAAACATGATGACATCTGAAGCACATATCTCATTTAGCAGTTTCCACTGGCAATTTAGTAGCATCACATGCCATTTTGGAGATTTCAAAAAAAATCAAAATAAATTAGACTTGGATTTATTCTCGACTACCAACAGTAACAGAATCCAGCACTCGAAATTCGAGTGCAATGATGCTTTTATTATAGCTGACTCTAGAAATTCGATCGAATAATCATCAATCTCGCTTTCACAAATTTAAGTTAATTCAAAAACCTTTTTCCAAAATTTCCTTAAAAACGTGTATTTAAACTTTTAAAGCAGATGTACATTTCTTCTGGCACCCCCAGACTTCTTCAGTGTATAACTAATTCCCTAAGTTCTGTGTTTCTATTTCAATCCCAAACGTTTTACATTTTCATCGCAAAATTTAATCAGCTTAATTGCTCCATTTTCTAAGTTAATATTCATTCTAATCCCTACAGGTACTCTACTCTATCTACTCTATCTCCATAGTTTCCCTTATGTAACCTGGTATATCCCACTTTTTTCTCCTCCTTCCAGTGTGTCTTTTTCCGTCGATATGCTATTTTTTAGTTGAATTCCGCTCTTTGGTACCACTTCGATGTTGTATTTTTTAACATGCGTTTCGAGTCCCTGTGCATATCCGAGAATGTTATGAAGAAGTCTGAGTGTGCCAGACGAAATGGTTTTTGAATTTAACTTAAATTATCAATCAATATAATAAAACGGCAAGCTAAATTTGTTTTTCTATTGTGATTAAATAATGTTTATGAATTTCAATAGTGTTTAAAAATCATTATTCAGTTATTGGCGCTTCAATGCGTCTCGAACGTATAACAATGCTAAGCGTTTTGCGCATGTCATCATTCGATTTTCACATTCTTGAGATCTACCAAACCGGTTGTTGTAAATAATGTTAGGAAAATCAAACATCGTTTTGAAATCTTGAAAGTTTTCTTCAACTGAAAACGCTTTTTTGTGGAATGGTAGACGACCTTCAGCAAAACAAACTAAAAAAATATGACCAAATATTGATGAAATGTACGTATACATTTGCTTAATGAACGGCGACGCTATACACACGAATGATCCTCAGAAAGAAAGCAATCACACAACACCAAACCAGTGAACGCACAATCCACATGAACGGTATAAAGTGTGAATGAAAATATTCCTAAATTTGGTGAAATTTGATGATTAGCTTCCAAAAAAGAAATTAAAACACTTGCAACAGTCCTAGATATGAACCTGGGACTCCCGCGTGCAAGGGCAAATTGCCACTTCATGCGCTAAACAGCCTTTAGAAGATCACGGTTTTTATCTTGACAGTGAAGGCTAGTATACCATTGGTATTTATCGCTGTGTGAACGTTCAACGATGTGTATGGTTGGTAAGAAAATTTATTTTCAATTTTTTTTCTATATTTTCCGAACAGATTTTCACAAAAAATACAATTCAGCACATCTACAGGATATTCTCTTTCCATTGATGTATTTTTTACGAAAATCAATTCATGTTTACCGCGGCGACGCTAAATACAATACACACGAATGGTCCCCAGAGAGCAAGCTATAACACAACACCGAACCAGTGAACGGCTAAATACAATACAACATGAACGGTGTAAAGTGAGAATGCAAATATTGCTAAATGTAGTGAAATTTGATGATTTAATAGCTTCCAAAAATGAAACTAAAACACGTGGACCAGTCCTAGATACGAACCTGGGACTCCCGCGTGCAAGGGCAAAACACTATCGTATGCACTACACAAACCACACACCTTTAGGGTTTTTATTTTGATACTGAAGGTTAGTATACCATTCGTATTCATCGCTGTGTGAACGTTCAACGTTGTGTATGCATTAGTAAGAAAATCTATTTTCCTTTTTCTCTCTATATTTTTGCTAGTAGAGCAGTAAAGAAAGTCAATCGTATGTGAACTGCAATTGTAAGCGAACGATTATTTCAGAAAACACGATCACTTAAACGGAAAACAAAAGTTCTAGCTTAAATAATAGTTATTAGTCTTATTTCAAAGACAATGGCAAACTTGGTTCTCCAATCATCGCTGCAAGTCTGAAAGTCAATAATTATTCCATTCCTGCAGACTCCTGAATTTTAAATTCTGGTATGACGCATTACTTCATCATTTTGTTACAGTTGCCGATTTCCTGAAAAATGTTTTATGTTATATTTTTAAACAAAATCAAAAGCAATCACGCGCTGGAAATGGCGATTGAAAATCGAATACGCGGTTTAGACCAGGGCAGATCTGTAGAAAAACAGCTAAATTTGGTCGTTGAGAGGGGGCACGCTGATTTTTGCAGAAAAAGTTGGGGAATAACTTGTATAACAATAATTGATTTATGCTCCCTCGCAAATAAGTCGGCAGTATTAAAAAAAAATCGAAATGTTTAAAAATTTGAAAAAAACCTGTTTTTTCTACTTGGTTCCCTCCTAACTTGAAAACGGTTCATTTTAGGTCAAAGTTGTGTGAAAACAAAAGTTGCGTAATAAAATTTTCTACAAGAAAGAATTAGTTAAAAATCCTCAAACATTTAATCCTTGTCGAAAATTGTAATGAATATAAAAAACAGGCGGGAAAAAGCCTTTTTTTATTTAATTTTGTTTGGCACTTAAAATGCACTTAGGGCCTTAATATTTGGTTGAAAAATCTTTACAACATCATAAAACGGCTAACAAATTTTCATCAAAATCGATTCAGCAGATTGCCCATAATGCTTGTGCAATGTAAATTTATTTTTAAAAAAAAACAAAATTTTTGAAAGCTTGCAAGTCAGAAACTTAAACTATTAAAAGTTTGAAATTTTTTCACATATGAAAAAGCACTTCACTTATCACATGCACTTTACAAAATTAAAATCGGATAGTTATGGCGGCCTCAGCAATTTTTGCTAAACTTGGTAATAAATTCTAAAATTGTTCTGAGCGCATGCGCATTCAGTCGTAGGAGCCGTGCTCCCATCAACAAAATCCGCAGCCGCGCAGCACAATTTTAGAGTTTTAGCAAAAATTGCTGAGACACACGAAAACACGATTTTTTTTCAAATTTTTAAACATTTCGATTTTTTTAACGTTCCCGACTTTTTTGAGTGGGAGCATAAATCAATTATTGTTATACAAGTTATTCCCCAACTTTTCTTGCAAAAATTAGCGTCCCCCCGCAACGTCCATCTAAAAACAAATCCGCCCTGGTCTATTTCGCAATTCACACAAATCACTAAGTTGGTGCTTGATTATATCGAATTGTTAGATTTCTATTTAGATTTATTTAGGTTAGAGATATTGAATTATCTACAAATGGATTCGACTTCTTTATGCTAGGGATATTAAATTACTTAGTGATTGCGTTGTTTGTTTATTTCACATTTGGTGTGGTGGAAAGTTGGCTGTTTTTGGAGGAAGAAGCCATGAGGAAGCAAGTCGGCACTTGGTAGGTGAATTGAGTTTCGTGCTTTTTTGTTTGGGCTAGACAGTACTGGTTTATAGTGTTCGTTTTGGAACTTACAAGTTTTGAGAAAGTGTTTCGTTCCACATCTTGTGAAATTTTGAAATCACTTGAACCCTTAAAATTTTAAAAAACGTGCTGCGATCGAAGTGCGACTAGAAGTATCTAAGACAGAAAGGAAAAATATGGTTTAAGTATATTAAGCAGATTTTAGGGCTTATTGTATCTATCTGGAAATAAGAATCAAAATATTTTGCAATAAATTAATTGTTCGTTCTAAATATTGCAAAAAGACTTGTTTGGAAAGTGCAGCTCAATTTTATTCGTTGCTTGAGTTTTTATCTCACGAAGATGTTCGTAACAGTTGGTTTCAGGTCGGCACAGATCCAACTCTCGTTTTGGGATTGCGTGGGAGAGTTGGTGTAGCGAAAAAACAGGTGGCATCCATATCCTTGAAGTTCTTTTCGCAAGCACTTCTTCGCGGGTAAAAGCCGAGTGAGGTTGCTCGAACCTTGGTGAGGATAGGCTACGTTCCAAAAAAATGTAACGAAGTACAAATCGTTATATAGAAAGGTCAAAAATTTTCGTTTGAATAGGGTCACTGAAATTGAATGGGCTGCAATACTGAAACAAATTTAAAAGTGCGGAATTGAGTATGGTCCATCCTATCCTAATACTCCTGAACAAAATTTTTCATGGAACAGTCAAATCGATACGTTTTTGAACTCGCACGCTTGATGTTTTCCGTCAGCCAACTGTCAAAATTACTCTGGGTTAATTCATGTGACACGATAGTGTATTTGGAAATCACCACAAAAATCAAGTGATCAAAATAAATCACCATTTGAATTGTGGACAAGAAACGTTTGAAAGTTTCATTGAATTATAAAGATGAGTTGCAAATTAAAACAAAGCACAACCAGAAATTCTTTTCTACTGAAGTTTGGAAATGGTCTGGAAATAAAATCAAAATCAATCAAATCAGCAAACAGTACTCAAAAAACTAGCGATAACGATTTTCGTTGCAACATTTTCGACAAAGATAATTTATTAGCAGAGTCAATCCAGTTTAAAAATTTCGTTCTCACTATTCGTCAGTCAGTGACATTCGATAACTTCAAAATGGATTATAACTCTCACCATTTGCTGCTAAATATTGCATTAGAGAGTTCCAGAGAATCCATTTTTGAAGACTTAAAGCCAACCAGCCTCAGGCTATGAAAAGTCACCTTCAGTATAGTGGTTGAGCGCCATGAATTAAGAAATCGATGCTTTCAAGTGAAAGGACTCGTGAAACAAAGTATTTTAACCACTGATTCAGCCAATTATGGTCGTTTATTGGGCATTTTAAGTTTAATTTAAATCAGATGACTATCATTCAATATTGAGCTCGCCTAGTTGTTCGTGGTTCGTGATGAAATTTTTCGTCCAGTATCTCAAAACACAATCCGTGCTCTTATTGCAACTGCATTCTTATTTAGTGACATTGACTCTGAGATTTTCATGACACAACCACAAAGGCTCAATAATGGATCAGGTCGTGTATGTCATTTGGAAAAATCAGTATTTATTTATTTAGTAAGAACTCATCTTACAGACTAATATAGCCCAATTACAAGACAAATTGAACAGAAAAGGAAAGAAATATACAATAAAGTAAAACTAATTACATGTGTGAAGCGTATCTTCTTCACAATCTGTTCATAAATATAGAGCGAGTGGGGAAACGGATCAAGTTGCAGAGTATTGTGGTGCCGGGACATTCGCAACATCGACGAATGAAAGGTAGTCTCAGCCCTAGCGTATGGAACGCTAAATATGTTATAAGATCTGGCAGGGCGTTCTGCAATACGATACTCTAACCAATCAGAAAGGTTAGAGTTTAATTGATGGTGGTGACGGCAAAAACCGAAAAACCTCATCTAAGAGGAGTCTGCGGAAATAAATGAAGTTGTAGCAAGGAAACTGGCTCCTCATATGGCATAAATGAAATTTTAAATTTCAAGACAAGGAAACGAGTGACCTTGTAAAAGAATAGAATCCAAATATTGAAAGTATGATGAATAGGCTTCCGAGCAATATTCAAGAATGAATGTAACTGTGCTTGTGTATAGGTTGATGGTGGAATAAATGTCAGAAAACATCTAAGAATGCCTTGATACAAACCTGGAGACACGAGAGGCACGTGCGGTTATTGCTACAATGTGAGGCTCAAATTGAAGTTGCGGGTCGAAAACCATTTCCAAATCTTCTATTTGGAAAAGAAACGTAAGGGGTGTATCGTGGGGCGTAAATATATGATCAATTGAACTGGGCTTTAATGAGAAACAAATTTTGAGACATTTCTGGACATTAAGGGAGAAAAAATTAATATGAGTCCAAGAGTCGATCGTGTCCAAATTCCTTTGGAGAGCAAAACAATCTTGTTCCGAGCGAATAATTTGGTAAATGTTTAAGAAGCCAGCATGCAAGGTCTGCCCCAAAATAAAGTTGAATAGTTCGAGAAAAAAATCATTGCAGGTCTAGCTACAAGTGATTAAAACTCTTAGAAGTAGGCTCCTCCCACGTCAGAGCATCGGTCCCAGCGTTCCTTTCACTCCTATCACCCGTCCTGGAAGGCGTCAACGTGAATTTTTCTCAAGCACCTCGTCGCAGCTTTTTGAACCGATTCTAAAGTCACAAAATAGCGACCCTTGAGATGCCTGTTGATGGTTGGGAATAAGAAAAAGAAATCATTACCATTTCTAAACTGCTCCAAAAGTTCAAAAGAGATCCTTGCACGAGAAGCGTTCTGGTCAATGGAGAGAACCTTGAGCACCATTTTCGCGCAGATCTTGTGCATGCCCAGATTCTCAGTAACAATGCAATGCACGTTACTTTTGGGAACATCACAATCCTATGACAACATTCTTACGCTCATGCAACGATCTGAGTTGAGCATGTTCCTCACTTTCATCATCTTTTCATTGTTATTGGCAGAAAGCGGGCTTCCAAGGTGGTCGTCGTCCTCGGCGTCCTTTCTGCCCTCATTGAAAATTTTTTGCCGGTAATAAATCATGTTTTGAAACATGGTATTATTGCCAAACGCCACCCGTAGCATAACAACAGTCTTGGCATTCATTTTGTTGAGTAAAACACAAAATTTTATCGCGTAACGCTGATGTAAGGAACGAGAGATCCTCAAAATTCGACGCGTAATTTCAACAAAGGTCCAAATAACCGATCACGTGCACTGTACAACAGCCCGCAGGCGTCTGGAGGGTATCATTTGCTTTGCTAGACCCCCGTCAACAATTTCCGCCACTTGGTTTGCTTTGGTAGCATCTTGCTTTGAAGGGGAAATGCCATTTAACTTTATTTTCCAACAGACCCTGTACAGAAGACACTGAGACGGCACGACAGAGGCAAGATCATTTATGCAGAATAAAAAAAGAAGAGGGCCTAGAATAGACCCCCCACAAACGCCAGAAGTAAAGTGAAAGAAAGACAGATGTATGTACTCCACGTATACTAAGCCAGGAGAGTAATGGTATGCAGTCATTTTGCTACATAATTGTAGGTTCATCACAAAATACAATTGAATCATTCTTTGGATTGTTAACTTGAGGATTCAGAATTAAAGTGGGATCGCTTAATTTGCTTTTGGAAATGCAAATCAAGAAACAAGGAAACTGGTTTATTAGTTTCACAGCGTGCTTATTGAGGAGTTTTCTTGCAACGTTTTGGCATTCTGATGCAGAATGTACAAAACTATGATAAGTGAAGGAATATAAACTCTTATTAAAATTAAACACATGAATCCTTAGCTTGACCCATCTATATTACCGTAGTTGATAACCCAGACTGAACTTGAGATTTGTTTCTTAATTATGTTTTTCGAAAATATTCAATTTGCTCGAGTGACCAATAAGATCACACAAACACTCTACTATTTTTATAAACAAATTTTCAATTTAGTAAACATTTCAATCAATTAATAATTTTATCGTTTGACTCTTAGACCTTAATTCTCACTTTCCATTTAGTGGACAAGTTTATTCCATTTTTTGGTATTTATATAAATATTCGTCAATACATTCGTTTTGATTGGTTTCTAAGTGGCATCAGAACGAATCGTCCATTTTAAATTATAATACATTGTCTGATGCTTCCTTTGTTGGCTCTATAACACGCGCCTCCTCAAGTTGCGTGTCCTCACGAAATGTTTTAAGCGTTAAATTAATCTGTGAAGTAGGTTTTTCGAATTTGAAATAAACTATAATGATGATGGTAAGTATGATCAATATCATAACATCATCGGAAGTTATTATGATCCAAGAGGATGCTTTATATTTAAATTATAATTCTCATATTCCATTGTTCTAAAATTCTAATTCATACAATCGATGTTCTTTCTATGTACTTTATACAATGTAACATTCGTTTCTTCGTTGTATGACACATTTCTCAAGATATTGGGTAGTGCCATTTGATTATTAATATGTTGTTTAATGCAAAATTTCTTATCTTTAAGGTACTATTGGTAAATTTGATAATGTTATTTCAAAATTATTTCCTTGTTTTGCAATTATGTAACGTTTTTGTGGGTTTCAGATTTTTCGTAACAGCAATGCCCTGAAATATTTTCAACAAATTCCTTTGTGTTTATTTTCATTATATAATCTCCTGCGTTACGCAATAATTTTCAATAAATTTGTCTACAATTGGTATAAGTTTATACTCTACGTTGTCCTTAGTGTCTATATAAATGTTGCCTATAAACGGAACCAACCTTTTGTATTCAGTTATTAATTATAAATTGTTCTTGTAAAGAATCGGTAGAATTTGAGTTCTAAAACATTGTGTCATTTGAGAAATATGGGATTTGAATAATTAAAAATAGTAATGATTCTTATTTTTTGGATTTGAACCTCCGTTTCTAGTCGAGACAAATCGCCCACTAGTGTGCTTTTTGTTGGTTAGCCACTTGCTAACACTATTTTTGCACATTAATGGAGGTTCTTTTGTTCCAAATTAATGGTTGGTGCCATAATTAGATAGGGAGCGTGGTTTCGGGATAACGAATGGCTTCCTCTTCAGGTGCTGTCATATGCCATTCGTTATCCCGAAACCACGCTCCCTATCTAATTATGGCACCAACCATTAATTTGGAACAAAAGAACCTCCATTAATGTGCAAAAATAGTGTTAGCAAGTGGCTAACCAACAAAAAGCACACTAGTGGGCGATTTGTCTCGACTAGAAACGGAGGTTCAAATCCAAAAAATAAGAATCATTTCAAATTGCAACGTATGCACAATATACGAACGAAAAAATATAGACAGTCGTTATACTTCGCAGATGCAAATATTAAAATAGTTGAAATATAACGAGCTTAACCCATCAACAAGCCTAACCCGTGGTCGTGTTGTCTGATAACGAATGGCATATGACAGCACCTGAAGAGGAAGCCATTCGTTATCCCGAAACCACGCTCCCTATCTAAAAATAGTAGTTTGTTCTTTTGTGCAACTACAATTCGGATGTTCTGCAAATTGCGGTTTCAATTACATAATCATGAATTTCTTGTGCGACTAGAATGTCTTTTCTTCCAGAAGGATCATAATTTCTACTTCCGCGATTGAATTCAAAATATGTTGAAGGTTTTCTTTGATTTCCTGAAGCTATCTGGATTTCAAAAATTTTCTTTCTAATAATTTGGAGTTATGGGCTAATTTATATAACTTTTCTAGAATGTTTTGTTGACCTTTATTTACATGAATGGCTAAGTTTGTGAATTCGTCATTAATTTGATGATTTATAATGATTTGTTTTTTTCATATAAGTAGCAACCCTTCCAGTGATCTCAGATGTCCTCCCTATCGTCATCGTGCATAGTTCCAACGATTCAATGTAAAAAAAATCTCGTAAAGGTTGATAAAACCTCTTTTGTAGCGATTGAGTTGATATGGTTGCGTCTCCAGTTTTTTTTTTCAAAAGTATCCTTTGTTTCAATGATGCTATTGCAGGATAAGATAGATAAAATGTGGAGGGGGAGAATAGTGTTAGTACGTATTGTAAAATTTCCTGTATTATTTCTTTTTCCTGAATTCTCGCAAATCTATTGTATGTTTTACAAAACTTTCAATTATTTTGACAGCTTCTAGGTTCCTGTAAGAAAATAGGCGGTTGAAAGTTTTTATGTTATGTTATGTTATGTTATTTTTTACGATGCCCTCTTTTTGTTGAGGATGTAAGGTGCAATAAATTTTGGTTAAAAATCAGCTCTAAATGAATGCAAAACAAAATGACTTAATACCCAACGACCAAGGTATATAGACTACATTGTATGATCTTCCGTGTTTACAAACTCGTCCGAGCTACGCATGAACGTAACTGATACAGAAAAACTCCCAATGCAAATTTTCATCCCGCTTCGATGAGATTGAAATAGGAAGGTTGATTGATATGTTATTGGCGTAAGCAAAATTTATATGGAAAATAGCGAAATTTATGCATGATGAATAAACAAATGCCAACGATGGCTTTGATGTATTTATATGATTAGGTTTCTTCATAATAAAGATATGCGTATCAACGGGTACGTAAGGTTTTTCGAAAAATTATGGAATGGATTGAGAACACCGCACGGTTTATAGAAATGAATTCTGTTAGAACGTGACGAACAAATTGAATACCAATAATTGATAAAAGCAAAGTTTTGTTACCAGCTTTATTTCGTTAAAGTTTTTTAATTAAACATTGTCTCATATTTGTTGTTACAGAATCCCTTTTTTAAAGTACATCTCGCACCTAAAAAAATATTATTTAACTGAAACTGGTAGCTCACTGCAAGTAGCAAGATCTATTAGAAACTGGATAAAATGTGATCTCACTGTAGCGCTTGTTGGAGTTTTTATTCCTTAGCAGTCTTTTGTCGTTGTTGTTTTTACACCCCCTCCCCCCACATCACGAAACAATTCACTTTTCCACGTTTGCCTAATAAATTCGAATTGTAAGCTGCACGTGGCCCCACAAAAACCAATACTTGCTAATGCAATTGTATGTTGAAGATGAACTATTTCGCACTTTTTTTTATTTCTTTATTTGCACACAAAGCTTCTACTGCATGGTAACACCAATGCATAAATTACTTGCTTTATTATCATTACCAGCAGCGGCAACCTTAATTTTCATGAAATTTGTTCGACGGCTCGGCATCGGTTACGTAATTTTTGGAGGGAGATCGGATGAGAGGATGCGCATGATCATACCAGTAGTCCATATACCTCGCCCAGCGACAACCGCTGGTCTTAATGCCACGCGAGATCCCGATATTTTTAAAGTCTACTATGGCAAGTTCTGCCAAATATGGTAGGAGAGTTACCCTTAGTAAAACGTTTGCCGAATATAGCAGTAAGACTTCAGATTTAATTGTTTTTCCATCTACCGATTTTTCATTCTAAATCTATGTACATAACTTTTACTTTAAAATTAGAGGAAGTGATGTACTTTATGTACAATATTAAAATCTATATATAGACCAGGGCAGATCTATATAAAATCGACTACAATTGGCTGTTGCGGGGACGTACACTGATTTTTGCAGTAGAAGTTTTGGAATAGCTTGTATAACAATAATTGACTTATCCTTCTCCTCAAAAAAGTTGAAAACATTAATAAAAAAATGGAAATGTTTAAAAATTTTGAAGGGAATCGATTTTTCCTAATTTTCTCACTTTTTACTTCAAAACGGTTCATTTTAGGGCAAAGTTGAAGGGAAATTAGAACTGCATAAATAAAGTTTCTATAAAATATGGTAGGGAAAAAATTTTAAAATATTTTACTTTTGTCGCAAAAAAGCAAAAAATAAAAAAACAGGGAAAAAAAGCTTTTTTTACCACTTAAAACGCACTTAGGACTTTCATTGTTTGCTTAAAAATCTTTATAATATACTAAAACAGCATACAAATTTTCATCAAAATCGATGTAGTAGATTGCGCATAATAATTTTGCATTCTAAAATTGTTTTAAAAAAAATCCAATATTTTGAAATCTTTAAGTCAAAAGCTAAAGCATATATAAACTTGAAATTTGTTTCACATATAAAAGAGTAGCCATCAAATACATTTTACAAAATTAAAATCCGATTAGTAGGGCATAGGTATACTTCAAAGGTCTATCAAATTTTTGTTTTTATTTTTGTTCATAACATGAATGTGTCTTTTTTGGAATTCTATGCCTCTATTAAATTTCCAGTATATGGGAAGTTCTTGTCATCGCCTCGAAAATCGAAACTGAAATTTTCAACATATCTCCACGTTTTGAAGTATTTAAAGTATATTTAAAGTGTTTTTTTTTAGAAAGAAGTATGTGTGTGTATGTACTATCGCACGTACGTACATGCGCTCGAGCACAGTTTTTCTACGAGCATAACTCACGTAAACAAAGTCGTATCGACTTCGTTGGGATGCCAATCGAAGCGTCTTCGCAATTCTAAGAGCTGATTAGTTTTTCGAAAACTTCGGTCTAATAGCTTGTTCACATCGCAAGATTTGGGGTGTTGAGATTTCGAAATCTTGTCAAGTGTTCACATCGCCTTGACCAGATTTATTTGACAGTTCGAATGTGACAGAAGTTGATAAAAGCAAACAAATTAGTGAGTGAAATTGAAATGATGGAAAAATTAATGGAAAAAGTTATTTTGAACGAAATAATCGTGATTGAGCAAGTGAAAATATTGGATGAGCTCATAGCCAGCAAAACACGGGATATTGATCGGTACCAAAAGAGGAGACAGCGGAAACTCGCCACTGTTTTCCAATTACATGTAATGATGATGACAATACCAAGGGGAATGGTGTGCGGAGACCCGAAAGCTGTATGGGAATTTGTGAGTTTTTTTTAAAATTATTTTCAAAAAGGCCTATTGGTCAATTATATACTTTCAGGGGAGAAGTAGCAAGTTCTGGGAAGTAGACGAATTTTTTCAAAGAGAACTTTAGAATGTCTCGGGACTCTTTTAATAGTCTATGCGGTATGCTGTCGCATATGCACCGAAAAGATACAGCATTTAGGGACGCTATATCTCTAGATAAGAGAGTAGCGATTGGACTTTACGCACTGGGATCATCAGCGGAATACCAAACTGTGGCAAATTTATTTGGTATAGGAAGATCTGCAGTGTGTGAGATTGTTTTGGAGTTTTGCCGGGAAATGTGGCTCTGACAATTGAAAGGATTCAGGAGAATATAACTGGATTCGAAATATTAGGTTAGCTATTGGTGAGTGTTTAAGAAAAGTAGTTCTTGTGTTTTTCGTAAAACTCCAATATTGTGTTATAAATGGATGCCATATTGAGGTGAAACCACATACTTTGGATGCAGTGGACTACTATAACTATAAAGAATGGTACTCTACTGTTCTTCAGCCATTGGTTGACTATCGGTACGTATACGACGTTACAAAATTTTATTTTGTCGTGTAATGTCTATTTTTCTTCAGGTACAGATTCATGTATGTGAATGTTGGGAGCCCTGGGCGCTGCAACGACTCTGCCATCTATGAGGCTTCGCTACTGAAGATTGAGCATGTTAAGCCCATATTGAATTAAATGTGGCGGACCATATCTGGTGTGGAATTGCCTGCACTTATAATTGGAGATTCAGCGTTCAGGTTCTCCAAACACTTGATGAAACCCTATCCGTACATTGTGGCAAACATCGAACAAAAAACATTCAATTATGCTTTATCGGCCAGTTGCACAGTCGTAGAGAATGCTTTCGGTCATCTGAAAGCCAGATTTAGGAGGGTAGGAAAGGGCATTGACAATAGCGTCGATAACTCGGCGCTGATTATAAAAGCCTGTTGCACGCTGTACATTTTTCTAAACGAGAAAAACGAAAAGATGAGCGCAAAATGGCTTGTAGCACAGGCTTCCTACGAGGCTCGAGAAGACAGGAAGCAACCGTACGTGAATGACGCCATCGACGACTACAACGCGGCTGCACTGCACATCAGGAATGAAATAAGATGAACTGTTCATTGGCTGTAAACCCATATTAAGAAAAAAATATTTTGAAGGAACTTTAGAGTCCGTCTAGCTGTATCTGCTAACAAAACGTAAAAACTACTATAAAAACTAATGCTAAAAGAACATTTTCTTTATTTTTAAAAAGTTAATTGCATCACTGTTTGTTTAAATTCGCATCTTGACGCTGCCATTTGCCGAAGAATACTGACTTTTTCTTCTTCGATTTCAATTACTCTGTTTTGGGCAGCCAAGATCGATGCATCAGTTTCTTTTAAAAGCACCTTGAATCCATCGAATTTGGCTGCCATTTGTTGCATCACACCGATACCGCTGCGCTGATGATGATTGGGGTTTTTTGGTTTCTAGGTGATCCTAGGCAAAGAGTTTCCGTACTAGAAGAATGTGCCGCTGAAACTATTGCTCCGTCTTTAAAGGGTACATATGCGCTCCTGGAGGCTGAAGTATATGAGGATTGACTTGTTAAATCTACGGTGAAGAAAATAAAATATAAATAATCAAAACAACCAATATGCATTTTACCTTCCATTATGCTGTCCTCCACAACGTCGGGGTCAACCGATTTAAATTGCCCCAGTAGCTCATGTACCGCTGAATAACGAGGCCACATCGAAGGAGACCCACCTGACGGTCCCATCTTCTTCCTTTTTAATCTGAAATGAAACACTTTGGCAAAACACCATAGAAATAAATACAAAGTTTGGAGCCTACTTCCGAAAAGCCAAATGCAGCATAACCTTCAAGTAGGTTTTGAATATAATTAAATATACACGAGAATTTTCTCGTTGCTAGTAGAAGACAATGGCAATGGTCGGCTTTTGTTTAATCGACACCGTAAAATTGTGTAGCTTTGATCGAATCTCCTCAGCCGTGAAACCACATCCATGTTCTTCCAGTGCCGCCTGCGTCTCCTGAAATACGTGGCTATTATTCCGTTGACCACGTATTTCAGGAAGCTTCTGGGCCCACAGAGCCAAAAGAAGATCCTCTTTATAATCTGTCCATTTCAAGTAAGACTTTGAAAATTGTCACTGCTTGTCATCTGTCATCCAAATGACTTCTGGTACAGTATGGTGAAAAATTTTCTTGCATCATTGTCACACGCAACCACGAGATTTTAAATAGATTTTGTTGAAATCTAGTGGATTTGTGATCGACGAGATTTCAATTTTTGTATGCGAAATCTGGTGGATTTCGGAGGAGATTTCGCGTAATCTCACGATTTGCCAAGTTCTGGTGCGATGTGAACAAGGCAGAAGGGGTTTGCTGTTTTGACCCCTTGAAGGTCATTTCTATCATGCGCTATATGTCACGAACCAAACATAGGATTTGCGTTGCTAAGGTGCAAATCGATTTTTTTCATTCTCATGAGAATTTTTTTTGCAAGTTTTTGTTTGGAGTATATGAATTGAATTTCATAAACATTGATTATTGAGTTCTGCAAATCAGGTTAAAAATATATTGTTTATGAAAAAAACCTTAATTTTTTGCACTAATTTTCAGTAAATTAAAATACGGCTCCAACATTTTTTAGATATAACATACTGCAAACAATTCTTGTATAAAAACTTACAAATTTTTCTCTCTCGATAATGAAAAAAATTGCATCAAAAATTAAATAGATATTAAAAGTCATCATGTCCTCCAAGCTCATTTATGTCATTCTTTATATCTCACGAACAAACTTTAATATTGTATTTGCATCATTAAGGTGTTAATCGACGTGTTTTATCATTTTTGTGATGTTTTTTATTTAAAAAAAATCTTTGGAGCCTTGTTTTTTATTTAATAAGGAAAATTACGAAAAATTAGGGCTTTCTTCATAAAAAATAAATTGTTGCCTGATTTGCACATCACAGTAATAAATGTTTATTTATTTATAAATTCTTATTGGGTTTTGTAGAGAAATCAGCAAAACTTTTTCCAAAATTGAAAAATAAATAAAATAAAAAATCATTCCATGTCATCTTGTAAAAAGCGTTCATATGAGTGATTTTACATTGTTTCGCTTATTTTATAGACTTTGCTGCTAAGTCAATCAAAGTTGATTAATATTTGCACAATTTGAGGAGATTTTAAATAGTTTTCAAAGAACCGTGTTTTATTTATAATTAACAAACTGCTTCAATTTTGAAACCCGAAGAAAAATTCAATTAAATTTGCATTTGTGTTAAGCAACGTATGGCTGCTCCGGCTGTGCCGGGGAGCTCATATACTATTTTAGCTTTTCTACCGAGTGACAAACTGCACGAGTTGGTGTCTAAGACAGAAGTGATCTTTATTTCCAAGGTTGTCAAAATACATATTCACAATATACTACAAATGGACGATCGTTCAATGGTGCTGCCACAGTACTCCCTCTTCAATAACGTCAAGTGTTGACGTTTCGCCGACTTGCTGGTGGGTAGACTTTTGTTATGGATTGAGGTGGCGGATTGATTGGCTGCCGAATGACTGGTCGTTGGCTGCTGTGAGATGCCTCCGCTGCTGAAGTTCTAAGCGTTGAGACTAGCGAAATGGGATCGTGTTCGCTTCGATGATCTTGGACGACATACGCTGGTTTCAGGCGATTGGTGGAAACGTTAGTTCGCTTCCCATTGACGTCGACGGTGAAAACGGTGTTTGAAATTCGTTGCAGCACTCGGTGGGGACCGGAATGAGGTTGCGTTAAGGATTTCCGTACTCCATCCCTGCGCACGAAAACGTGGGTGCATTTCTGCATGTCTTCGTGGACGAAGCTGGCTCTGGACGAATGGTTCGATGCGGGTTGCGGACGTAAGTCTCGCATTTTCTCTCGCAGCTGGTCTATAAGGAGTGGCGCATTGGAGTCATGATTGCTGTTTATGAATATGTCACCCGGAATATGCAGGGTGGTGCCATAGACCATCTCCGCGCATGATCCTTTCAGGTCCTCTTTGAAGGCGTTGCGGAGACCGAGAAGTACTGTGGGTAAGGTATCCATCCAGTTGTCGTTTTCATGGCACATGATCGCTGCTTTGAGCGAGCGGTGCCAGCGCTCCACCATTCCGTTTGCTGCAGGGTGATACGGCGTCGTCCGGACTCTATTGCTCCCGAGTAGTCTGCACAGTTCTTTAACAAGGAGGACTCGAACTGAGTACCTTGATCGTTTGTTATAGTATGTGGTGTTCCATACCTGGAGATCCAGTTTGCATACAATATTTTTGCTGCCGATTCGGCTGTTTGATCCACCATTGGAAATGCCTCGGGCCAGCGGGAGACACGGTCGACTACCGTGAGACAGTACTTGAATCCTTGAGATGGTCGACAATGGTCCGACAATGTCTACGTGTATATGCTGAAATCTCTTGTCTGTACTCACGAATTCCTGCACGGGGCTGTGAGTGTGCCTGTTTATCTTGGATCTCTGGCACGGGATGCAGTTGCGTGCCATTCCAGCGATGTCTTTGTTCATGCTGGGCCACACGATTTTACGCCTAATCTCTCGGCTAGTTGCGCGACCGCTTGGATGTGCTGGGTTGTGATATATCGCAAAGATTTCCTCTCGCAGCGACTTGGGTAAGTATGGGCGTACGTCTGCCGTTGACGTGTCGCAAAAGAGGATTCCGTGACCATTGAATGCGATGGACTGCAATTTCAGTGATGTCGTATTGTTTTGCAAAAGTTGATTGAGTTCCGAGTCCTTCTGCTGTTCCTCAATCAGCTGTTCTACGGAAAATGCCGCAGGAGTAGTGATCTCGTATACTCGTGAGAGTGCGTCCGCAACAACATTCGAATCGCCTCGAATATGAACAATGTTAGTCGAGAATTCAGAGATGAAGTTTAGTTGACGTAGTTGACGAGGCGAGGCCTTGTCAGTCCGCTGGCTGAACGCGTAAATCAAAGGCTTGTGATCGGTTACGATCCTAAAGTCTGAGCCCTCTAAGAGATGGCGGAAGTGTTTAAGACTAGTATATATTGCGAAGAGTTCCCTGTCGTACGTACTGTATCGTGTTTCAGTGATGGACAGCTTCCTCTGGAAATAAGCTAGTGGCAACCATTGCTCCGATTGAAGTTGCTCTAGTACCGCGCCCACCGCTTTGTCAGAAGCGTCGGTGACGAGTCTCAATGGTTTTCCATGTTGAAAGTGTACGAGCAACGTAGCGTTGGCGATGCTTTCTCGACAGGCCTCAAACGCCTTTCTGGTTTGCTGCGTCCATGCTATGATGTCATTTTTCGTTTTTGTTGCACGTAGTAGTTCATGTTACGGGGCCTGCAAATCCACCGCACTCTTGATGAATCTTCGGTAAAAGTTAATAACACCAAGGAATCTCTGCAGGTCTTTGATGCGTTCAGGTTTTTTAAAGTTGCGTATAGCCTGCACACGAGATTCTGGTGGTTGAACACCCTCCGCTGTAATTTTGTGTCCTAGGTATTCGGTTTCCGTGACTCCGAATTCACACTTGTCCACGTTGATTACGATCCCATATTTGCTAAGGCGATTGAATACGGTTCGTAAGTGATCCATATGCTGCTCTGGTGTTTGCGACATGACGAGTATGTCATCTATGTAACACGCACAAAAATCGAGCCCTCTCAGAACTTGGTCCATGAATCTCTGGAACGATTGGGCAGCGTTTCTCAGCCCGAATGTCATCACTGTAAATTCATATAGCCCAAACGGCGTGGTTATGGCCGTTTCGGGTACGTCCTCTCTCGCTATTGGTATCTGGTGAAAAGCTCGTACCAGATCAATTTTTGAGAAGATTCGCTTTCCTTGTAGGCCTGCAGTGATGTCCTGCATGTGTCTAATTGGATCCCTATCCGGCCTCGTTATTTTGTTTAGCTTACGGTAGTCCCCACATGGACGCCAAGAATTATCTTTCTTCCGTGTAAGATGCAGAGGACTTGCCCATGAGCTCGCTGACTGCCGACAATACCCTTTATCAATCAGGTATTGAAACTCTTTCTTGGGTATGTCTAGTTTTTCCGGGGAGAGCCTCCTAGGACGTTCAAAAACCGCGGGTCCCTCGGTCTGTATGTGGTGCTTGATTCCGTGCGGTGCACTCTTTGCTACAGAAGGATTTGTTACATGCGGGAACTGTTTGAGTAGAGTGTGGTACGGGGAGTCATCGCTCACTGTGTTTATGGACGGTATAGAAAGAGTAGAGATATGTCCACGAGTTGACGATTTGGTATTGGTGTCGATGAGTCGTCTGCTGTTCAAATCGACGAGTGGTTTAAACAGCCTGAGGAAGTCAGCTCCTAGGATTGCTTGGTTGACATCCGCGATGCGAAAACGCCATGTGAATGAACGGCGTAGACCAAGGTTGATGGTAAGGAGCTTGTCGCCGTAAGTGTTAATGCGGGTTTTGTTTGCCGCGAAAAGTTTCAGGCTAGACGGTTTGAAGTTCGCGAGAGGTGGGCGAGGAATGACCGAAATATCGGCACCTGTGTCCACAAGGAATCGTGTGCTCGTTAGCTTATCATAAACAAATAGACGGCTAAGGCTCATATAGCTGTTTGGCGTCTGGTCAGACAGCGACCCTATTCGTTTCCCTGTACGTGTTGTTGAATGAAATCACATGGAGGTTTTTATGTGCGTGCGGCGTGGCCGAATTTTTGTGGAAGAAATAGATACGTCGGGCGTGGTTTGCCGTGCGATTGGGCTGAGTCTTTTCCACCACGTTGCGTTCCAGGCGACTAAGCACCCTTCTAATCTCGTTAACCTGTGTTTCTAAGCTGGCTGTAGTATCCGCAGTTTGTTCGCGACTGACTTGGGAAACCTCACGAATTTCGTGTGGATCCTTTACTTCCGCGATTCGATCTGCCATCTCTGCCAGCTTAGTGAGAGTCGTTGTCTCTGAGACAGCGATGATGGACTGTATCCGAGTAGGAAGTCGCTGTATCCACAAATATTTCAAAAACCTATCGCTAACTCTGGTGCCGGCGGCTTGGGTCATGCTCCGCAGGACCTGCGATGGTTTGCTGTCACCCAGCTCCAAACCAGTCAGAAGGTTTCGAATTTGTGCGTCATCCGACAGGGAAAAAACGCTCAAAATGCGGGCTTTTAAAGCGTCGTATTTACCCTCTAGCGGAGGCGCTTCAACGATGTCGGTGACTGCCTCGAGTGTAGCGCAGTCAAGCTCAGCAACTACTTTGTCAAACTTTGCAGCGTCCGTCCGAGTTCTACACAGACGTATTTGCGCCTCGATGCGTGCGAACCATAACGATGGTCGCGTACGCCAAAATGGCGGTAATTTTATTTGTGCTATGTCGTTTATACCAGCAATGTATGGAGTTTCGGCTGATGGCGTGCTATTCGTAGGCTGTGCCGTGCTTGCACTAATGCCGTGATCCTCGCTGTCAGACATTTTGAATACGGAGAAAACTTACTTGAAATTTGTACGTCCGAAAATTCAGAAAACCACGTTGGCCTCGGAAACGTTGGATCCGCAAAATGGCTCCTGTGGATGCCTGTATCGCAGCAATTGAAGAAGCGGGTCTGAAGTCGTTTGTTTCTGCGAATTCGGGGTTCTCAAATTGTTTTTTTGTTGAGAAGTCGGGGTCACCAATATGGCTGCTCCAACTGTGCCGGGGAGCTCATATACTATTTTAGCTTGTCTACCGAGTGACAAACCGCACGAGTTGGTGTCTGAGACAGAAGTGATCTTTATTTTCAAGATTGTCAAAAATACATATTCACAATAGACCACATTTGGACGATCGTTCAATGGTGCTGCTACAAAAGCTTTGAATTGAAAAATGTTTTGAAGTCAATACTTAGCAAGATCATTTGCTTTAAAAAGCTTTCGTCAGATAAAAAATTGTAATTTTAATAGTTTTGTTCTTTAGTGTTCAAAAGATTTCAACTACTTCCTCAAACATAATTTGTAATACATTTAATTAATAATAACAAAAACTGCATTCATATCTGCTACCGCTCTTTTATCCTTCATATGAAAATAACGAATAACGTAGTAAAGCCTTTGTAACTCGCCCAACCCCTCCCGATCAAACCGCATGAATATTTAATCATAACCCTTACCTACGTAATCAATGGACGCTCCCATAGATGATAGAATTATTATTAAGTCATTCATTATTATGAGAGAAACATTATTGTTATTGAAAGTAGTATTATTTACATAATTATCATTGAGTTTAGTATTTTTAATATTAATGTAGATATTACTGGGAAGTTGACCATGTGGATCTCATGGGCTTGCGTTACAGGCTTTACACATAGTTTTTCAAAGGTTTCTTCTTTAGTTATTGGAATCTTTAGAATATACAAAAGCGATTTTTCATTGCTTACAATTTTTGCGTCTGCTGATTTGATTCGATTCAAATAAATGAAAATTTGTTTTTATCGAATACTTTGAAGTTTTTTTTATTTCTTTCTAAGATAACACCATAGAATTAACAATACAATTTTGCAAAACCTAAAGTATAGTTTACAGTGAATTATTCCTCGTCTTTAAACCTTAGCTTATATTGATGTCGTTTTGGAGCATAGATCGGTCTTAGAAGAGGCCTGTTTTGGTAGTTTACTGCATGAGTCCTTATGGCTTAAGTGGCAACTGCAACTGATTTGGGTATTGGTACTGTAGACATTTTTGGTTAAACCGTGAATACTATGGAAGGTTTGGATAATTGACGAGTTCAGGGAAGAAGTCATGTTTTGGGTTGGGATGTGAAGGTAGGCGTCCTTAAAATTATTTCTCGGTGGAAGAGGTGCTGGAGTCATGACATAGTTTTTTCATGCGCCAGTTTGAGAATTATTGGTATGTTGTGCGCGATAATTTATGTTTTCCAATTTGAGACACAAATAGTGGTCACATAGTTTTTCAAAGGTTTCTTCTTTAGTTATTGGAATCTTTAGAATATACAAAAGCGATTTTTCATTGCTTACAATTTTTGCGTCTGCTGATTTGATTCGATTCAAATAAATGAAAATTTGTTTTTATCGAATACTTTGAAGTTTTTTTTATTTCTTTCTAAGATAACACCATAGAATTAACAATACAATTTTGCAAAACCTAAGGTATAGTTTACAGTGAATTATTCCTCTTCTTTAAACCTTAGCTTATATTGATGTCGTTTTGGAGCATAGATCGGTCTTAGAAGAGGCCTGTTTTGGTAGTTTACTGCATGAGTCCTTATGGCTTAAGTGGCAACTGCAACTGATTTGGGTATTGGTACTGTAGACATTTTTGGTTAAACCGTGAATACTATGGAAGGTTTGGATAATTGAAGAGTTCAGGGAAGAAGTCATGTTTTGGGTTGGGATGTGAAGGTAGGCGTCCTTAAAATTATTTCTCGGTGGAAGAGGTGCTGGAGTCATGACATAGTTTTTTCATGCGCCAGTTTGAGAATTATTGGTATGTTGTGCGCGATAATTTATGTTTTCCAATTTGAGACACAAATAGTGGTCTTGTGGTAAGTCGATTGTTCACGTTTGCTTTAAAGTTTTGGTAAATCCCGCGATAACCCTTTAATAAAGGTATCGAGTGCCTTGTTCCGATAGCTTCGGGTCATGTAATTTAATGATTCTTGACCCATGCCGGTGGATGAAAGCTTATTCAGTATATGAGGTAAGTGATGGTAGACGGATTTGTAAAACTAGTATACGCTGCTATTACCTTGAACAAGGGCCAGCATCTGGTACTCGAAAGTGCACAGACCCCCTTTCATCAGCATAATGCATTTTGAGGCATTTTGGGGTTTTCCCCCAATTGAGTAGGGTATTGTACGATTCCAAAGCGTTTCTGATTTCGGACCAAATTCCGTAATACTTAGGCGTCCCTTTGAGGTGTTCGAAGATTGTGAGTATCCTTTATACACTCTTCTTCCGTGAACTAAATTCGCCTGAGTTGCCTGAGAAGTCTCTCAGGCTTTTAACTACGTCAGGGATTCTATCCATGTCGGATAGAGTCCTATCATGGCCAGCGTTTATGAATACGTCCGCTTCGTTATTAATGTCAGATGCAGGATTCATTAAGTTATTGAATATTTGTCTCCCCTGCGCTTGAATAGATTGTGCTACTATTCGGCTTACAATGTCTGTTAGCTCATTTCGATAAAAGGCTGCATTTCCCGTTTCGGCTGGTGGAGCATTATGGTTGTCTTCACCATTGTTATTTGCCTGAGAAGTAGACAGATGCGCAGGACGAACAATGTTGCGGGGATTTGACATTTTCCTTTGAAACTGTAAAAAATTTGACTTTTCTTTTCTTCGCGATAGATCTTCCGAGATTACAACGTTCTCCGCCAAACAACAACAACCAACATTGAAAATGAGAGGTGGAAGCCAAAAGAGTATAGTCAAGGCTAAGAGTTCACTTTCACAGATAATGATTTCAATTTACAAATTAATGCACTAATTTTCACTTATGCGCTTACTTCTTATTATCGTAAAGTCTAACTTACTATTAATTTTCAAAAAGAAAAATATATGTATAAGATATTTAATATTTCAAGGCAACATTTACATAAACTAAAAATTTTATTAATTCGTCCTTTTTATCTTGGTAATATTTAAATTCTTATCAAATTTTGTGCTCTATTTTGATAAATTTATATAAGATTGACTTACAAGAGCAGAATAATTACGATCATATTCTGCTGTTCATTTTAAGCTATTGAAGGGGTTTCTTTCCTCCTGAGGCTACAGCTCTGAGTTCGTGGGCGCAATTCCTTTTTGCTAGGATTTGGTTATTCATTGCTGGCTACTAGGGGGCCTATCCGGATCAGTGGGTGATTCTTCGGGACTGTGTGTTGTCGCAGGTTTTTTTCTGAATAGATAATTCTATTTACTTTGTTAGATTTTTCGATTTGCTCAATTCACTAAACCTTACTTTAATTCACGCGCACGAGTGCAGCCCCAAGCTGTGAGTCAGTGAAGTATTCATCTGTGATTTAAAAAAAAAATATTTATCTAATACGAGCGGGGCAGAGGCTCCCAGTTGCGTTCAGAACCAAAAATACAAGAGTGAAGAGCTAAAAACCGTTTCGGCTATTTAGGGGAATTTTTTGCTGCAGCTGCATTTCCCATGTTTGCGGAATTTTCTTCTCCGTTGAACAACTACACGCTTTTGATGAATATGCGTTGTCAGCATCTGAATTCGGGCTATCGCGGCTGCGAGTTAGTATGGGATTGTTGTTTAACTTGTATACCTCTGCGTCCACGTCATTTATTTAGTAGAACGGTAAAACTTCCAATGGCAACTTGCCAGGTCATTTTCGTGACTGCTGCAATCTCGTAGCAAATATTTCCTTTCACATGCGGCAGAGAAGTCGGTTTATTGTTATAAACTTTTGGTTTAAGATAGCCCTACAGAAAAAAGTCCATAGGAGTTCAATCAGGGCAGCATGAAGGTCAGTTTATGCTACTTCTCCTGGAGATCAATTTGCCAGAGAAAATGTCACGTACTCTAGGCGGAGACGTATCGGATATGTGTGAGGTTGCCCCGTCCTGCTAGAAACGTTTTCTTTGGTTATAGCTAGAGAAGTTTTGCAGTTCCGACACCAAGAAGTTGTCTAACATTAACACATTAAGCTCTGAATTTACTGTAACCACACGACCTTTTGCTTCTTCAAAAAAGTAAGGGCCAATAACTCCCCGCGCTGACATCGCACCCCATACAGTCCCTTTTGGTGAATGAAGTGGCCTCTCATGCTTGTGTTACGGATTCTTTGCACCCCGAAAGCGGTACTGTTGCTTATTCACATGCCCAATAAGGTGAAAATGAGCTTCATCCGAACACAAGTCATTGTCAAAACTCGAAATAAGATCAGTTGCCTGATTACAAAGTCAAACCTGGTATCCTGGAGTTTTATATCTTACCCCAATTGAATTTTGTTCGGTTGCAGTTTTAGATATATGAATAATATGATGATATATGCACATTTAAAGCACTTGCGTTATTCTAAATTGAAAGATTCAGATCCAAACAAAGAGACAGGTTTAGACTCTTCTTTTCTGCCGTTCTTGATGACCTTGGACACCCTGAATTAGGTTTTTCTAGTGTTAAACCGGTTTCTTCAAATATTTTCACCTAATTACGAATGAAAAGGATGCTTGGCGCATCATTTAAGTGACGAAAACCTCGAATACTGCGAATCACCGTTTTTGGAAAACTCTCGCACGCAGGTCGCACGCTCTACTTCCGAGAAATGCTCCAACGCGACTAAATTCCCAAGAGCAAGATTGCTTACTCGCATGCTCCCCTCCCCACTGATTCGATGCGTTCACGCAGTCAGCTAAACAAGTAAAAATTTTCTTTTGATCATCATATCTTCTAAAAACTGACAACTTTTTAACTGTGATTTATTCAAAAAATTAAACAAATTAGAATAAGATGTATGAAAATTTTGAATGTATGTATATAATTTGAAGAATTTATGAATATATTTACATTAAAATACATGAATTTATAAAAGTGGGATTTGATTCAATGAAATTTTTTCTCCAATAATATTCATCCCAACGTTAGATAAACATTAAAAATGATAAATCTAAGAGTAGTTTTTAACGCAATAAATACTTACTAAATATTAATCAAAAGAGTTTATTGTCTTCTCAGGCCTAATTTTTTGATAAATAAATAGATTTTATAGTAAGGTAACCCATTTTTTCAAGCTTGAAAATATATTCATTTGAAAGTGGAGTTCTTTCTCTACATTTTAGAAAACTTTGTTTATTCTTGCCGAGTAGTAGAAGCCCAAATTATTTATTCTTTAATCGAGCATTAAAGAAATTCACTTTACTCGACGTGTGTGTGAGTTATGAAGTTGCTCACGCAGAGACGAAAGAAAATAAAGTTGTAAATTCCTACGTGGAACTTTCTTACGAAGTAAACCAATTAGTTTGTTTTTCAAAATCATTATTTTAAACCGATCTACCGGTACTACATGTGGGTAAATACAGACTTTTCCTATTCCTACTGAATTAGCTTATTATAGATATTTCTTTTATCTAATTTCCCATGGATTGAGAATTAATTAAATCCTCGCCGGATGTAAATGTGCAATTCATTAGTTTACAAATGGAAGGATGATCCATTTTTGTTTATCTCTAAGTTTTCACAGCTTGAAATTTAATTAAATATTCGCCGGATGCATATTTTTATTTCGTAGCATTGATTTTGAAGTATTGACTTTTGTGATTATTGGTGATAGGATGTTCAAGAAGAACATGCTGACATCTGTGTGTTAGATTTTTTGGAATTTCTTTAGTTTCATGAAGAGTTTTTTATTCGTTATATCATGGTTAGTTTTTCAAATGAATGGTCTATCGTGTTTTTTATTTTTCACTTTATTTTTAATGTATTTTGGATGGATTTCTTCATTTTCTCGGTTTTTATTTTTGTTATTAATGCTTTGGTTCTGTTTTCTACTTATTCTGTCCCTTATTTTTTGATGTTCTGAAGGATTTATGATGCCATTATTTATTTCTATTGCTTTATGATTAGTTGTGGAATGGATTGTGTTATTATAGTATTTCATTATTTCCTGTATATCTATTGCTGATGGTGCTAGTTTAATTTCAGTAATGTTAATTCTGACATGCTCATTAAGTGTGTTATGTAACCTTTCGATATCTGCATTGCCGGTTTTAAGTCCAGGTGTTGTGAAATGAATTGTTATTCCTTCTATTTGGAGAATATTCTCAAGATTACTAGTAAATGCACTTTCGTTATCAGTTATTATGTGATTAGGTTTTCCACAAGTAGCAAAATGTTGATTGAGGGTGGATTGAATGTCCATCCAGTTTCTAGATTTGAAAGGTATCGTTTGACCAAATTTGTAGAATTTGTCTATTATGGTTAAGAAGAAGTGATTTTTATCTACAAACCATATATCCATGTGAATCGTTTCATGTGGTTTTTCAGGTATATGTGGTTTTTCATATGGGATTTTGGCTGGTTTTCTTTCATACTTACTTAATTGGCATACATTACAATTATTTATTACTTTAGTTATTTCGGTTTTTAGATTTGGATAATAGTATTTAGTTTTAATTTCTTTATATACTTCCTCAATTCCTCTGTGGTTGTTGCGTTTATGTTCCTTCAGAATTCCCTCTTGTATTTGTCCTTTGTCGGTACAATCGAAAAGTAAATAATTACACTTAACTACTCTTAGTTTCGCATGTGGACTCTCCATTTCAAATATTCATTTTGAAATTCGGTATATATCGTGAGGTTGGGGATATATACTGCCACTAGTCCTTTTCCAGGAGTATGATTATTTAATATATACAGGAAATACTGTTCGTTTAATTCTTTGGATACGCATATTGTTCGTAATTTACCGAAATATTTTACTTTCTTTATTCTATTTTCCTTTCCTTCTTTAATTATTATTTGATACTTAAAAATATTAAGAGGGGCTTCGGAAACAGGTATGTATTCTAAATTATCTTCGTTCGCGCTATGGCAAGTTGCTAGTGACTCGTTGTCATTATTTACCTCATTATCTATTTCATTGACATTTACTAGTTTTAAACATTCTGCAGTATTTATGGAAGGACGAGATAATGCATCTGTTACATGATTCTCCTTTCCCTTTATATACTCAATATCATAATTGAATTCTTCCAATTTTAACTTATATCTTTGGAGCTTAGAATTTGGTTCCTTTAGATTAGCTAGCCATGTTAGAGGTTTGTGGTCGGTTTTGATAGTGAACTTTCTACCGTATAGGTAATGCCTGAAGTATTTAGTAGCCCAAACAATGGCTAATAGTTCTTTTTCAATAGTGGAATATCTAGTTTCATTGTCATTGAGAGTTCGCGAAGCATAGCAAATTGGATGACCATCCTGAGAAAGTACTGCTCCCACTGCATAGTTAGAAGCGTCAGTTGTGAGGGTGAAATGTTTTTCAAAATCGGGATGTTTAAGGATAGGATCAGATATTATTAACTGTTTAAGTTTCTCAAATGCATCAGTATAATCTACGTCTTTGGGGTTAATTTTGGTATTTTTCTTTAACCGAAGAGTTAACGGTTTTGCTACTTTTGAAAAGTCCTTTATAAATTTCCGGTAGAACCCCACTAAACCTAGAAACGATTTGATTTGTTTAGTTGTTTTTGGAATTTGGAAGTTTATGATGGCTTCTATTTTTCGCGGGTTTGGTTTGATACCCTCAGTGGTCACGATGTGACCAAGAAATTCTGTCTCCTTTTTTAGGAATTCGCTTTTGTCGATTTGAATTTTTAGGTTTGCCAATCTTTCTTAAATCTAAGAGTACATAAAAAATTGTTTAAAGAAGAAATATGCTCTTGTAAAGAGGTGCTAAATACTATGATATCGTCCATGTAGACAAAGCAGATTTTACCGATATATTCGTGTAGATTATCATTCATCAAGCGTTGAAAAGTAGCCGGGGTGTTTTTCAAACCGAAAGGCATTCTAGTAAATTCATAGTGACCTTTATCCGTCGAAAACGTGGTCTTTTCAATGTCCTTTTTCTCTATTTCAATCTGGTGAAATCCTCTGGCTAGATATAAAGTTGTGAAATAATTGCATTTCCCAAGTTTATCCAATATTTCATCAATGTTGGGTATAGGAAACTTGTCATCAATGGTAATACTATTCAACTTCCTATAATCCACCACGATTCGCCACTTCATTTTCCCTGAAGCATCGGCTTTTTTGGGGACCCCCCAAATTGGTGATGAATAGGGGGATTTACTTGGGCGTATAATCCCTTGTTCGAGCAATTCCATGATCTGGGTTTCTACCTCGTTCTGATAAATATATGGATACCTATAGGATTTAGTATATACCGCCGTGTTATTGGTTGTTTTGATTTCATGATTTATTTCATGAGTGAAGGTTAAATTTTCCCCTTCTTGGAAGAATATTTCCTTATAATTTTTTAGTAAGGATATGAGGTTGTTCGTTTCCTCTTTATTTAAATGTTCAGTTCTCAACAATGATAAAGGGTTATTTTCTCGATAAGTTTCGGTGAAATATATGTGATTGATATATTCGTCAACGTGCTCCTTCTCTCTGGAGTAGTAAATCTTTAATTTTATATTGTTAAATTTTATATATCTATTGTGAAGGTCTATTTTCACCTCATAATTATTAAATATATTATTACCAATAATTCCATTAAAAAAGTCATTAAATTTATATTCAATGAAAGTAAATTTTTCGTTTCCGCCAATTTCTTTGAATGGTTTTATTTGCACTGTATGCGAAAACGATAATTGAGAATTTAACGTATGGATGCTAGAATTTTTATTTGGAACTCTTAGACTCGGATGACAAAGGTTGGGATCAATAACGCTTATTGCGGCACCTGTGTCAATTAAGAATCTAAGAGGGATTCCATACGAATTTATTCGAATATATGGGACGTTGTTGAAGCTGGGGGTTCCGAGGCAAGTTTTCGAAAATTTTGATGCTGATTAGTGTGTACTATTTGTTTTGTATTCTCAATCTCCATAGGTTGAGGTGTTCCAAATTTCCGAATGCGACTTTGGACTGAATCTTTGTTAAATGGCGCTTTGCCGTATTGGAATTGGCTTTGTCGGAACTGATTATGGTGATATTGATTAGGGTTATGGCTATACTGATTTTGGTGGTATTGGCTCGTATGAGAATTGCTGATGTGGGTTAGCAAAATAATGATTTTTATTTTTGAAATTTTGTTGTAAGTAGGATAATTATTTTGGAAAGATTTTTGTTTATTTTTAAATTTGAAGTTTAGTTGACGTAGTTGACGAGGCGAGGCCTTGTCAGTCCGCTGGCTGAACGCGTAAATCAAAGGCTTGTGATCGGTTACGATCCTAAAGTCTGAGCCCTCTAAGAGATGGCGGAAGTGTTTAAGACTAGTATATATTGCGAAGAGTTCCCTGTCGTACGTACTGTATCGTGTTTCAGTGATGGACAGCTTCCTCTGGAAATAAGCTAGTGGCAACCATTGCTCCGATTGAAGTTGCTCTAGTACCGCGCCCACCGCTTTGTCAGAAGCGTCGGTGACGAGTCTCAATGGTTTTCCATGTTGAAAGTGTACGAGCAACGTAGCGTTGGCGATGCTTTCTCGACAGGCCTCAAACGCCTTTCTGGTTTGCTGCGTCCATGCTATGATGTCATTTTTCGTTTTTGTTGCACGTAGTAGTTCATGTAACGGGGCCTGCAAATCCACCGCACTCTTGATGAATCTTCGGTAAAAGTTAATAACACCAAGGAATCTCTGCAGGTCTTTGATGCGTTCAGGTTTTTTAAAGTTGCGTATAGCCTGCACACGAGATTCTGGTGGTTGAACACCCTCCACTGTAATTTTGTGTCCTAGGTATTCGGTTTCCGTGACTCCGAATTCACACTTGTCCACGTTGATTACGATCCCATATTTGCTAAGGCGATTGAATACGGTTCGTAAGTGATCCATATGCTGCTCTGGTGTTTGCGACATGACGAGTATGTCATCTATGTAACACGCACAAAAATCGAGCCCTCTCAGAACTTGGTCCATGAATCTCTGGAACGATTGGGCAGCGTTTCTCAGCCCGAATGTCATCACTGTAAATTCATATAGCCCAAACGGCGTGGTTATGGCCGTTTCGGGTACGTCCTCTCTCGCTATTGGTATCTGGTGAAAAGCTCGTACCAGATCAATTTTTGAGAAGATTCGCTTTCCTTGTAGGCCTGCAGTGATGTCCTGCATGTGTCTAATTGGATCCCTATCCGGCCTCGTTATTTTGTTTAGCTTACGGTAGTCCCCACATGGACGCCAAGAATTATCTTTCTTCCGTGTAAGATGCAGAGGACTTGCCCATGAGCTCGCTGACTGCCGACAATACCCTTTATCAATCAGGTATTGAAACTCTTTCTTGGGTATGTCTAGTTTTTCCGGGGAGAGCCTCCTAGGACGTTCAAAAACCGCGGGTCCCTCGGTCTGTATGTGGTGCTTGATTCCGTGCGGTGCACTCTTTGCTACAGAAGGATTTGTTACATGCGGGAACTGTTTGAGTAGAGTGTGGTACGGGGAGTCATCGCTCACTGTGTTTATGGACGGTATAGAAAGAGTAGAGATATGTCCACGAGTTGACGATTTGGTATTGGTGTCGATGAGTCGTCTGCTGTTCAAATCGACGAGTGGTTTAAACAGCCTGAGGAAGTCAGCTCCTAGGATTGCTTGGTTGACATCCGCGATGCGAAAACGCCATGTGAATGAACGGCGTAGACCAAGGTTGATGGTAAGGAGCTTGTCGCCGTAAGTGTTAATGCGGGTTTTGTTTGCCGCGAAAAGTTTCAGGCTAGACGGTTTGAAGTTCGCGAGAGGTGGGCGAGGAATGACCGAAATATCGGCACCTGTGTCCACAAGGAATCGTGTGCTCGTTAGCTTATCATAAACAAATAGACGGCTAAGGCTCATATAGCTGTTTGGCGTCTGGTCAGACAGCGACCCTATTCGTTTCCCTGTACGTGTTGTTGAATGAAATCACATGGAGGTTTTTATGTGCGTGCGGCGTGGCCGAATTTTTGTGGAAGAAATAGATACGTCGGGCGTGGTCTGCCGTGCGATTGGGCTGAGTCTTTTCCACCACGTTGCGTTCCAGGCGACTAAGCACCCTTCTAATCTCGTTAACCTGTGTTTCTAAGCTGGCTGTAGTATCCGCAGTTTGTTCGCGACTGACTTGGGAAACCTCACGAATTTCGTGTGGATCCTTTACTTCCGCGATTCGATCTGCCATCTCTGCCAGCTTAGTGAGATTCGTTGTCTCTGAGACAGCGATGATGGACTGTATCCGAGTAGGAAGTCGCTGTATCCACAAATATTTCAAAAACCTATCGCTAACTCTGGTGCCGGCGGCTTGGGTCATGCTCCGCAGGACCTGCGATGGTTTGCTGTCACCCAGCTCCAAACCAGTCAGAAGGTTTCGAATTTGTGCGTCATTCGACAGGGAAAAAACGCTCAAAATGCGGGCTTTTAAAGCGTCGTATTTACCCTCTAGCGGAGGCGCTTCAACGATGTCGGTGACTGCCTCGAGTGTAGCGCAGTCAAGCTCAGCAACTACTTTGTCAAACTTTGCAGCGTCCGTCCGAGTTCTACACAGACGTATTTGCGCCTCGATGCGTGCGAACCATAACGATGGTCGCGTACGCCAAAATGGCGGTAATTTTATTTGTGCTATGTCGTTTATACCAGCAATGTATGGAGTTTCGGCTGATGGCGTGCTATTCGTAGGCTGTGCCGTGCTTGCACTAATGCCGTGATCCTCGCTGTCAGACATTTTGAATACGGAGAAAACTTACTTGAAATTTGTACGTCCGAAAATTCAGAAAACCACGTTGGCCTCGGAAACGTTGGATCCGCAAAATGGCTCCTGTGGATGCCTGTATCGCAGCAATTGAAGAAGCGGGTCTGAAGTCGTTTGTTTCTGCGAATTCGGGGTTCTCAAATTGTTTTTTTGTTGAGAAGTCGGGGTCACCAATATGGCTGCTCCGACTGTGCCGGGGAGCTCATATACTATTTTAGCTTGTCTACCGAGTGACAAACCGCACGAGTTGGTGTCTGAGACAGAAGTGATCTTTATTTTCAAGATTGTCAAAAATACATATTCACAATAGACCACATTTGGACGATCGTTCAATGGTGCTGCTACAAAAGCTTTGAATTGAAAAATGTTTTGAAGTCAATACTTAGCAAGATCATTTGCTTTAAAAAGCTTTCGTCAGATAAAAAATTGTAATTTTAATAGTTTTGTTCTTTAGTGTTCAAAAGATTTCAACTACTTCCTCAAACATAATTTGTAATACATTTAATTAATAATAACAAAAACTGCATTCATATCTGCTACCGCTCTTTTATCCTTCATATGAAAATAACGAATAACGTAGTAAAGCCTTTGTAACTCGCCCAACCCCTCCCGATCAAACCGCATGAATATTTAATCATAACCCTTACCTACGTAATCAATGGACGCTCCCATAGATGATAGAATTATTATTAAGTCATTCATTATTATGAGAGAAACATTATTGTTATTGAAAGTAGTATTATTTACATAATTATCATTGAGTTTAGTATTTTTAATATTAATGTAGATATTACTGGGAAGTTGACCATGTGGATCTCATGGGCTTGCGTTACAGGCTTTACACATAGTTTTTCAAAGGTTTCTTCTTTAGTTATTGGAATCTTTAGAATATACAAAAGCGATTTTTCATTGCTTACAATTTTTGCGTCTGCTGATTTGATTCGATTCAAATAAATGAAAATTTGTTTTTATCGAATACTTTGAAGTTTTTTTTATTTCTTTCTAAGATAACACCATAGAATTAACAATACAATTTTGCAAAACCTAAGGTATAGTTTACAGTGAATTATTCCTCTTCTTTAAACCTTAGCTTATATTGATGTCGTTTTGGAGCATAGATCGGTCTTAGAAGAGGCCTGTTTTGGTAGTTTACTGCATGAGTCCTTATGGCTTAAGTGGCAACTGCAACTGATTTGGGTATTGGTACTGTAGACATTTTTGGTTAAACCGTGAATACTATGGAAGGTTTGGATAATTGACGAGTTCAGGGAAGAAGTCATGTTTTGGGTTGGGATGTGAAGGTAGGCGTCCTTAAAATTATTTCTCGGTGGAAGAGGTGCTGGAGTCATGACATAGTTTTTTCATGCGCCAGTTTGAGAATTATTGGTATGTTGTGCGCGATAATTTATGTTTTCCAATTTGAGACACAAATAGTGGTCACATAGTTTTTCAAAGGTTTCTTCTTTAGTTATTGGAATCTTTAGAATATACAAAAGCGATTTTTCATTGCTTACAATTTTTGCGTCTGCTGATTTGATTCGATTCAAATAAATGAAAATTTGTTTTTATCGAATACTTTGAAGTTTTTTTTATTTCTTTCTAAGATAACACCATAGAATTAACAATACAATTTTGCAAAACCTAAGGTATAGTTTACAGTGAATTATTCCTCTTCTTTAAACCTTAGCTTATATTGATGTCGTTTTGGAGCATAGATCGGTCTTAGAAGAGGCCTGTTTTGGTAGTTTACTGCATGAGTCCTTATGGCTTAAGTGGCAACTGCAACTGATTTGGGTATTGGTACTGTAGACATTTTTGGTTAAACCGTGAATACTATGGAAGGTTTGGATAATTGACGAGTTCAGGGAAGAAGTCATGTTTTGGGTTGGGATGTGAAGGTAGGCGTCCTTAAAATTATTTCTCGGTGGAAGAGGTGCTGGAGTCATGACATAGTTTTTTCATGCGCCAGTTTGAGAATTATTGGTATGTTGTGCGCGATAATTTATGTTTTCCAATTTGAGACACAAATAGTGGTCTTGTGGTAAGTCGATTGTTCACGTTTGCTTTAAAGTTTTGGTAAATCCCGCGATAACCCTTTAATAAAGGTATCGAGTGCCTTGTTCCGATAGCTTCGGGTCATGTAATTTAATGATTCTTGACCCATGCCGGTGGATGAAAGCTTATTCAGTATATGAGGTAAGTGATGGTAGACGGATTTGTAAAACTAGTATACGCTGCTATTACCTTGAACAAGGGCCAGCATCTGGTACTCGAAAGTGCACAGACCCCCTTTCATCAGCATAATGCATTTTGAGGCATTTTGGGGTTTTCCCCCAATTGAGTAGGGTATTGTACGATTCCAAAGCGTTTCTGATTTCGGACCAAATTCCATAATACTTAGGCGTCCCTTTGAGGTGCTCGAAGATTGTGAGTATCCTTTATACACTCTTCTTCCGTGAACTAAATTCGCCTGAGTTGCCTGAGAAGTCTCTCAGGCTTTTAACTACGTCAGGGATTCTATCCATGTCGGATAGAGTCCTATCATGGCCAGCGTTTATGAATACGTCCGCTTCGTTATTAATGTCAGATGCAGGATTCATTAAGTTATTGAATATTTGTCTCCCCTGCGCTTGAATAGATTGTGCTACTATTCGGCTTACAATGTCTGTTAGCTCATTTCGATAAAAGGCTGCATTTCCCGTTTCGGCTGGTGGAGCATTATGGTTGTCTTCACCATTGTTATTTGCCTGAGAAGTAGACAGATGCGCAGGACGAACAATGTTGCGGGGATTTGACATTTTCCTTTGAAACTGTAAAAAATTTGACTTTTCTTTTCTTCGCGATAGATCTTCCGAGATTACAACGTTCTCCGCCAAACAACAACAACCAACATTGAAAATGAGAGGTGGAAGCCAAAAGAGTATAGTCAAGGCTAAGAGTTCACTTTCACAGATAATGATTTCAATTTACAAATTAATGCACTAATTTTCACTTATGCGCTTACTTCTTATTATCGTAAAGTCTAACTTACTATTAATTTTCAAAAAGAAAAATATATGTATAAGATATTTAATATTTCAAGGCAACATTTACATAAACTAAAAATTTTATTAATTCGTCCTTTTTATCTTGGTAATATTTAAATTCTTATCAAATTTTGTGCTCTATTTTGATAAATTTATATAAGATTGACTTACAAGAGCAGAATAATTACGATCATATTCTGCTGTTCATTTTAAGCTATTGAAGGGGTTTCTTTCCTCCTGAGGCTACAGCTCTGAGTTCGTGGGCGCAATTCCTTTTTGCTAGGATTTGGTTATTCATTGCTGGCTACTAGGGGGCCTATCCGGATCAGTGGGTGATTCTTCGGGACTGTGTGTTGTCGCAGGTTTTTTTCTGAATAGATAATTCTATTTACTTTGTTAGATTTTTCGATTTGCTCAATTCACTAAACCTTACTTTAATTCACGCGCACGAGTGCAGCCCCAAGCTGTGAGTCAGTGAAGTATTCATCTGTGATTTTAAAAAAAAAATATTTATCTAATACGAGCGGGGCAGAGGCTCCCAGTTGCGTTCAGAACCAAAAATACAAGAGTGAAGAGCTAAAAACCGTTTCGGCTATTTAGGGGAATTTTTTGCTGCAGCTGCATTTCCCATGTTTGCGGAATTTTCTTCTCCGTTGAACAACTACACGCTTTTGATGAATATGCGTTGTCAGCATCTGAATTCGGGCTATCGCGGCTGCGAGTTAGTATGGGATTGTTGTTTAACTTGTATACCTCTGCGTCCACGTCATTTATTTAGTAGAACGGTAAAACTTCCAATGGCAACTTGCCAGGTCATTTTCGTGACTGCTGCAATCTCGTAGCAAATATTTCCTTTCACATGCGGCAGAGAAGTCGGTTTATTGTTATAAACTTTTGGTTTAAGATAGCCCTACAGAAAAAAGTCCATAGGAGTTCAATCAGGGCAGCATGAAGGTCAGTTTATGCTACTTCTCCTGGAGATCAATTTGCCAGAGAAAATGTCACGTACTCTAGGCGGAGACGTATCGGATATGTGTGAGGTTGCCCCGTCCTGCTAGAAACGTTTTCTTTGGTTATAGCTAGAGAAGTTTTGCAGTTCCGACACCAAGAAGTTGTCTAACATTAACACATTAAGCTCTGAATTTACTGTAACCACACGACCTTTTGCTTCTTCAAAAAAGTAAGGGCCAATAACTCCCCGCGCTGACATCGCACCCCATACAGTCCCTTTTGGTGAATGAAGTGGCCTCTCATGCTTGTGTTACGGATTCTTTGCACCCCGAAAGCGGTACTGTTGCTTATTCACATGCCCAATAAGGTGAAAATGAGCTTCATCCGAACACAAGTCATTGTCAAAACTCGAAATAAGATCAGTTGCCTGATTACAAAGTCAAACCTGGTATCCTGGAGTTTTATATCTTACCCCAATTGAATTTTGTTCGGTTGCAGTTTTAGATATATGAATAATATGATGATATATGCACATTTAAAGCACTTGCGTTATTCTAAATTGAAAGATTCAGATCCAAACAAAGAGACAGGTTTAGACTCTTCTTTTCTGCCGTTCTTGATGACCTTGGACACCCTGAATTAGGTTTTTCTAGTGTTAAACCGGTTTCTTCAAATATTTTCACCTAATTACGAATGAAAAGGATGCTTGGCGCATCATTTAAGTGACGAAAACCTCGAATACTGCGAATCACCGTTTTTGGAAAACTCTCGCACGCAGGTCGCACGCTCTACTTCCGAGAAATGCTCCAACGCGACTAAATTCCCAAGAGCAAGATTGCTTACTCGCATGCTCCCCTCCCCACTGATTCGATGCGTTCACGCAGTCAGCTAAACAAGTAAAAATTTTCTTTTGATCATCATATCTTCTAAAAACTGACAACTTTTTAACTGTGATTTATTCAAAAAATTAAACAAATTAGAATAAGATGTATGAAAATTTTGAATGTATGTATATAATTTGAAGAATTTATGAATATATTTACATTAAAATACATGAATTTATAAAAGTGGGATTTGATTCAATGAAATTTTTTCTCCAATAATATTCATCCCAACGTTAGATAAACATTAAAAATGATAAATCTAAGAGTAGTTTTTAACGCAATAAATACTTACTAAATATTAATCAAAAGAGTTTATTGTCTTCTCAGGCCTAATTTTTTGATAAATAAATAGATTTTATAGTAAGGTAACCCATTTTTTCAAGCTTGAAAATATATTCATTTGAAAGTGGAGTTCTTTCTCTACATTTTAGAAAACTTTGTTTATTCTTGCCGAGTAGTAGAAGCCCAAATTATTTATTCTTTAATCGAGCATTAAAGAAATTCACTTTACTCGACGTGTGTGTGAGTTATGAAGTTGCTCACGCAGAGACGAAAGAAAATAAAGTTGTAAATTCCTACGTGGAACTTTCTTACGAAGTAAACCAATTAGTTTGTTTTTCAAAATCATTATTTTAAACCGATCTACCGGTACTACATGTGGGTAAATACAGACTTTTCCTATTCCTACTGAATTAGCTTATTATAGATATTTCTTTTATCTAATTTCCCATGGATTGAGAATTAATTAAATCCTCGCCGGATGTAAATGTGCAATTCATTAGTTTACAAATGGAAGGATGATCCATTTTTGTTTATCTCTAAGTTTTCACAGCTTGAAATTTAATTAAATATTCGCCGGATGCATATTTTTATTTCGTAGCATTGATTTTGAAGTATTGACTTTTGTGATTATTGGTGATAGGATGTTCAAGAAGAACATGCTGACATCTGTGTGTTAGATTTTTTGGAATTTCTTTAGTTTCATGAAGAGTTTTTTATTCGTTATATCATGGTTAGTTTTTCAAATGAATGGTCTATCGTGTTTTTTATTTTTCACTTTATTTTTAATGTATTTTGGATGGATTTCTTCATTTTCTCGGTTTTTATTTTTGTTATTAATGCTTTGGTTCTGTTTTCTACTTATTCTGTCCCTTATTTTTTGATGTTCTGAAGGATTTATGATGCCATTATTTATTTCTATTGCTTTATGATTAGTTGTGGAATGGATTGTGTTATTATAGTATTTCATTATTTCCTGTATATCTATTGCTGATGGTGCTAGTTTAATTTCAGTAATGTTAATTCTGACATGCTCATTAAGTGTGTTATGTAACCTTTCGATATCTGCATTGCCGGTTTTAAGTCCAGGTGTTGTGAAATGAATTGTTATTCCTTCTATTTGGAGAATATTCTCAAGATTACTAGTAAATGCACTTTCGTTATCAGTTATTATGTGATTAGGTTTTCCACAAGTAGCAAAATGTTGATTGAGGGTGGATTGAATGTCCATCCAGTTTCTAGATTTGAAAGGTATCGTTTGACCAAATTTGTAGAATTTGTCTATTATGGTTAAGAAGAAGTGATTTTTATCTACAAACCATATATCCATGTGAATCGTTTCATGTGGTTTTTCAGGTATATGTGGTTTTTCATATGGGATTTTGGCTGGTTTTCTTTCATACTTACTTAATTGGCATACATTACAATTATTTATTACTTTAGTTATTTCGGTTTTTAGATTTGGATAATAGTATTTAGTTTTAATTTCTTTATATACTTCCTCAATTCCTCTGTGGTTGTTGCGTTTATGTTCCTTCAGAATTCCCTCTTGTATTTGTCCTTTGTCGGTACAATCGAAAAGTAAATAATTACACTTAACTACTCTTAGTTTCGCATGTGGACTCTCCATTTCAAATATTCATTTTGAAATTCGGTATATATCGTGAGGTTGGGGATATATACTGCCACTAGTCCTTTTCCAGGAGTATGATTATTTAATATATACAGGAAATACTGTTCGTTTAATTCTTTGGATACGCATATTGTTCGTAATTTACCGAAATATTTTACTTTCTTTATTCTATTTTCCTTTCCTTCTTTAATTATTATTTGATACTTAAAAATATTAAGAGGGGCTTCGGAAACAGGTATGTATTCTAAATTATCTTCGTTCGCGCTATGGCAAGTTGCTAGTGACTCGTTGTCATTATTTACCTCATTATCTATTTCATTGACATTTACTAGTTTTAAACATTCTGCAGTATTTATGGAAGGACGAGATAATGCATCTGTTACATGATTCTCCTTTCCCTTTATATACTCAATATCATAATTGAATTCTTCCAATTTTAACTTATATCTTTGGAGCTTAGAATTTGGTTCCTTTAGATTAGCTAGCCATGTTAGAGGTTTGTGGTCGGTTTTGATAGTGAACTTTCTACCGTATAGGTAATGCCTGAAGTATTTAGTAGCCCAAACAATGGCTAATAGTTCTTTTTCAATAGTGGAATATCTAGTTTCATTGTCATTGAGAGTTCGCGAAGCATAGCAAATTGGATGACCATCCTGAGAAAGTACTGCTCCCACTGCATAGTTAGAAGCGTCAGTTGTGAGGGTGAAATGTTTTTCAAAATCGGGATGTTTAAGGATAGGATCAGATATTATTAACTGTTTAAGTTTCTCAAATGCATCAGTATAATCTACGTCTTTGGGGTTAATTTTGGTATTTTTCTTTAACCGAAGAGTTAACGGTTTTGCTACTTTTGAAAAGTCCTTTATAAATTTCCGGTAGAACCCCACTAAACCTAGAAACGATTTGATTTGTTTAGTTGTTTTTGGAATTTGGAAGTTTATGATGGCTTCTATTTTTCGCGGGTTTGGTTTGATACCCTCAGTGGTCACGATGTGACCAAGAAATTCTGTCTCCTTTTTTAGGAATTCGCTTTTGTCGATTTGAATTTTTAGGTTTGCCAATCTTTCTTAAATCTAAGAGTACATAAAAAATTGTTTAAAGAAGAAATATGCTCTTGTAAAGAGGTGCTAAATACTATGATATCGTCCATGTAGACAAAGCAGATTTTACCGATATATTCGTGTAGATTATCATTCATCAAGCGTTGAAAAGTAGCCGGGGTGTTTTTCAAACCGAAAGGCATTCTAGTAAATTCATAGTGACCTTTATCCGTCGAAAACGTGGTCTTTTCAATGTCCTTTTTCTCTATTTCAATCTGGTGAAATCCTCTGGCTAGATATAAAGTTGTGAAATAATTGCATTTCCCAAGTTTATCCAATATTTCATCAATGTTGGGTATAGGAAACTTGTCATCAATGGTAATACTATTCAACTTCCTATAATCCACCACGATTCGCCACTTCATTTTCCCTGAAGCATCGGCTTTTTTGGGGACCCCCCAAATTGGTGATGAATAGGGGGATTTACTTGGGCGTATAATCCCTTGTTCGAGCAATTCCATGATCTGGGTTTCTACCTCGTTCTGATAAATATATGGATACCTATAGGATTTAGTATATACCGCCGTGTTATTGGTTGTTTTGATTTCATGATTTATTTCATGAGTGAAGGTTAAATTTTCCCCTTCTTGGAAGAATATTTCCTTATAATTTTTTAGTAAGGATATGAGGTTGTTCGTTTCCTCTTTATTTAAATGTTCAGTTCTCAACAATGATAAAGGGTTATTTTCTCGATAAGTTTCGGTGAAATATATGTGATTGATATATTCGTCAACGTGCTCCTTCTCTCTGGAGTAGTAAATCTTTAATTTTATATTGTTAAATTTTATATATCTATTGTGAAGGTCTATTTTCACCTCATAATTATTAAATATATTATTACCAATAATTCCATTAAAAAAGTCATTAAATTTATATTCAATGAAAGTAAATTTTTCGTTTCCGCCAATTTCTTTGAATGGTTTTATTTGCACTGTATGCGAAAACGATAATTGAGAATTTAACGTATGGATGCTAGAATTTTTATTTGGAACTCTTAGACTCGGATGACAAAGGTTGGGATCAATAACGCTTATTGCGGCACCTGTGTCAATTAAGAATCTAAGAGGGATTCCATACGAATTTATTCGAATATATGGGACGTTGTTGAAGCTGGGGGTTCCGAGGCAAGTTTTCGAAAATTTTGATGCTGATTAGTGTGTACTATTTGTTTTGTATTCTCAATCTCCATAGGTTGAGGTGTTCCAAATTTCCGAATGCGACTTTGGACTGAATCTTTGTTAAATGGCGCTTTGCCGTATTGGAATTGGCTTTGTCGGAACTGATTATGGTGATATTGATTAGGGTTATGGCTATACTGATTTTGGTGGTATTGGCTCGTATGAGAATTGCTGATGTGGGTTAGCAAAATAATGATTTTTATTTTTGAAATTTTGTTGTAAGTAGGATAATTATTTTGGAAAGATTTTTGTTTATTTTTAAATTTGAAAGGGTTAGTTTCCCTTTTGTGATAGGGGTATCCTGTTTCGGTTAAAATATATATTGCCTTTTCTAACGTATCGGGATTTCTGCAAAATAAAATGGTTCTGATTGATTCTGGGACATTTTGCTTAAGTATATCTAATGCAACAGTTTGATTGTCCTGAATTAATTGTATAGTATTTGGACTTTGTTCCTGCTCTACTTGCAAATTTAAATTTGTCAATCTCTGTTGAATTATATTAATAAAATCCATGACTGAACCTCTATACTCTGTAGTTCGTTAAGTAACTGTGTATTATTTCTTTGATCGGAGAAGTTTGCATACAAAATTTTCTTTATATCCTCCCATTTTATTATATGGGGGCTTGCATCTAAAATTAACATAGCTCTACCAATAATCCTACTTTTAATGACATTGCAAATTATGTTTTGGGAATTGTTGGTTGTGAAGCTTCTAAGTTGGTCACGACTTCCGTCAAATGTTGGTATTCGGGATGCATGTTTAATTGGATCCAACGTAATCTTCAATTTTTTATTGGGGGTTGGAGAGCTTATAGTATCGTTACCTGTGTTTGTTGCCATTATTATACGTTTCGTTCTAGTGATGCGAATGGGTTGTATAATCTTGATCGGTGCGATTCCCTTCTGCTCGTACCTTTAAATTTGTTGCCTTCCACTGAGTTTACTGCGTGCACTTTTCGTTCCCACGCGTTAATTTAAACTTTTTTGAAGACGGTTAAGTCTTGTCGACTTGGTTTGTTCGATATTTCACAAAGAATTGAAACTCACGTGTAAACTTTAAATTTTCAGTGATTTTTAGAATTTTCACTTCTAAATTGAACTTTGTCGTTCGTACTAAATAAACTTGATCGTTCGTTTTAAATTTACTACACTTGAAATATCCTACCGACTGCGCCAAATATATTTATTCAATCAATACACCACCAAACACTTTTATTTAAAATAAGTCTAATTTAATTAATTATCGATTTTCGTATTACTTTTTACAGAGAAATTTTTCTATATCTATGTGCTTCGCGTTCGAAGTCTAAGGCACTTCGCATACTTGATCCGCTCAGGTCCGCTCAGCTCAGCTCCGCGCGTCAGCTCAGCTCCGGCAGAATTACCGCACACTTGGTCAGCTCAGCTCCGACATATTTTCAATATGTTTCTACGCTCAGTTCAAAGGATATCGTCAGTGCTCGACAAGTCTTTATGCCCTAGGTCGTGCAATAGGGCATGACATACTGTTGCACTAATGCAATTAATTTTTCCTCCGAAAACATGCACCAAATAAAATTTTATATAGAATACAAGCAAACAATTGAGCTGTTGCTCATTTGATTTCGTTCCGGCGTCCGCACAGAATCGATTTCTATCCGAAAAGTGCTGAAGCGGTCTGAGCGGAAGCACCGGACCTGAGCTGAGCGGATCAAGTGTGTGGGCCTACACCTGATTGCATAGCTTTCGATTTTTTCTGTAGGCCTGAGCGGAGCTGAGCTGAGCGGATCAAGTGTGCGAAGTGCCTAATTCTTAAAAATCCTCTTTGAACTTCCGTCCATGCTCTTTTTATGAACCTCGCACGCTTTTTGTGCGTTTCAAGTGATATAAGCCCTTTCTAAAACATCTTAACTCGAAATGTCATACTTCATAAATTATTTGAAATTCTTATCGATTTAGGATAAAATGAATGCACGAACTCAAGATAAAAATCGCTGTAGTATAAGTGTTCCATTACAAATTGAGGCAAAGTTTTACAAAAGGGTACTGTTCCAAAATGCTGAATTTTCGGGAATAAAAAAAAACAATTATACTCTTGGCATTTTCATTTTTGAAAAATTGAATTGTTGCTAAATTATCTAGAATGTAGCGAGATTGTATTTATCTATCAACATGATTCAATTATTTGTTCCATCACATGGGAAGTTAACAATGAAATTGGGGAGGTTTCGCAAAACGGTACACATCCGATTTCTATACCGTTTTGCAAAACCGTTTCCACCCTAGCCCAAGAGATGGGTTTTCTATTGATGCTATTTGATTTAATTTAATTTAAATCTCACTGTTATGTGATGTTGTTGACACATTCGTATCAACTTTATTTATAGGAAAAGGATATAAAATATTTAACATTTTGAAAAAACTATAGAACTAGTACCGTTTTGAAAAAACTTCATGCTTTTAAGGCGTGATTCGTCCCGTTTCGACAAACCGGAACGTGACCATTTGATTCCTCGTTAAATTTTACATGAAAATCGATATCAAACTCGATTTTTTCTATTATGGCGCTTATACCCTTTTGCAAAACTGTGCCTCAATTATCAGTTGACGACTCTATTTGCTTATTTGACTGAGTTGCATTTATCGGACGCGATGTGATCTTGTTTATATTATAAAATCCGAAAATTGTTTCATTATTTCTAGAGTTTATGACTATATATGCAATTTATCAGTTCATTAGTTTACAAAAGGAAAGATAAGCAATTTTGAATATTGCAGATAAGCAAATTACTAGAAAAGCAGTGGCGGCTCTACTTTTGGGGCTAGTGGGACTCAGCCCCACCACTTATTGATGAGCCTGTTTTAGTGCAAATGTAAAAAAAATATCATTATAGATTTCAATATAGTTTTCATAATTTAATTTTATTTCAAAATATAATGTAGCATTTTTTCGCCCATGCTGTAGTTTACTTTCACATAGTCTCCTTGCCACGCACTGTACAACAATTTGTTTTTCTCTTCGACTCGCTTCATTGTGCGTTCACCGAGTAAAAGCTGAGATTAAAATTCAAACTTATTTTCTCTTTGACAATTTTCCACCTTTATTACGAGGAAAGGGCTACATGCATTTTGCCTCGAAAAAGAGTATTTCGTTTTGAATGGCTGCGTGAATTCTATGCTGAAGCGGCGGGAGTGTGCGTGTTTGAAATACATGTGTATGCATCGTGGACGGGCTAATCATTGGCAGCCCGTTCAGTGCTTGGACAACGTTTAGTCTTGGCATGGTCTGGATAATACTTTTGAGCAGGCATGATCAACATTATTTTACGACTGCCGAAGGGGGCGAAAGTGATGACTGTTAATGCAAAAGTAGTCTCCTCAGTGTAGTGCATGGTATTAGTACTTAGTGGTCCTTCGTACTGTTTGTAGTGTTTGGTATTTTTTAAAGTTTTGTAGTGCTTAAAGTTTATTTCAGAGGTTATGGTATTTATGATTTTGATTAAATAAATAATTAACAAGATTTTCCTTGCATGTATTAAAACTTGCTAGAAGTTTGAATTTCAATTTTAGTAAAATTTTTCCGGTATTTTCAAAACATGAATTCGGTAGAAAATTTAATTAATATTAATATTACGCTATTCGAACGAAACGAAACGAAATGTTTCAAAATATCTCTTCCATTGTTCAGCTTTACATTTTTTTTCTAAAGATAATAACCTTTTTTCGTCTTTCCAAGAAACAAGTAAGTTAATAGAAATAGTTTTAACAACGCCGGTTACTACTGCAGGGTTGGAAAGATGATTCAATACTCTAAAAAATATCAAAATACCATGAACCAAAGTCGTTTCAATTAGCTTGCAGTACTCTCTGTTTGTAATAAATTCATTAAAGAAATATCCAAAATGAATGAAAGGGTGATTGACTTGTTTGCTCAACAAAAAAATCGACGTGCTGAATATTTATACAAATAAAACGTCTAGATAAAAGAAATTGCTTTTGTTGTTGATGTTGATTGAAGAACTATATATATTGTAAAACTGTGTTTGCTGAATTTATTTATGGATGGTTTTTGCGCTTGTTAGTGTTGTTTTTGTTGAATTTATTTATTACTATTTTTTCGATTGTTATTGTTTTTGTTGCATTTATTTTAGTAAAGCAATTATTTATTTTGAAAAGAGCAATAGGGCTCAAATTTGTTTCGTTGGAAGAATTCAAATGTTTTTAAGCATTTTTTTTATTCAGAGTGCAGTGAACTTTTATTAAAGCTTTAAATGTTATTGAAAATACGATAATAGGAATATATCTTTGATTGCCAGCGAATCTACTTTTGGGGAAACCGATCACTTAAAATCGCTTAACTCTCCACATGTGGTACCTCTTGGGTGGAGTGAAAACTCACATAAGAACCTATATTGGTGAAAAAAAAGAGAAAAATTCGTACCAGTAGCGCGACCATACCTAACCCCCACGAGCCACCACTGCAGAGAAGTAAATATGATCTGCAACATTCTATGCTTTATTGAGGAATTGGGAATTTTGTAGTTATAGTATATGGTTACATGTAACTCCACCCTCCTTATGTTTGTTGTCGTCCTTTGCTGTGGGTAATTCTGAATTTTTAGTGACATTTTCTTAAAAGTGTTGCTATTTCTGCAGTTAAGGTAGGAAAATTGCACATAAAGGTATGGATAAACCTATTACAGTGAGGAAAAGATTTCCTGTTATTATTGATTTATATTCATCGCGATTCTTTTTAGGTTATTTTGGATGATATTATTTACTTCTAGTTGATTGTTCATTGCTTCGATCACTTTGTGGTTATTTGTATCGATTATTTTTAATTGTTACATGATAGTTTGCACATTTTTCCATTAAAATTTCTTTTGTGTCTGCTTGGATGTGGAAGCGCTTCTTCGTGTAGTATGTATTCATGTTCCGGCTCAGTAATTTTTTTTTACAAATTTTCGAATATCCTGGCATTTTTCCAAGCAATGATTCACAGGTCTCTGATAAAAGATACTTTGCTTCTAAAGAACTCTTTTTGATTTTTTGGGGGTTTTTAGTTGTAATTTCAACGTTTTGCTTATGGAAATCTGTTACTATTTCTGGGTGTTCCCATGAGTTTAAACGATCATAACGAAGAAATTTTAAATCTCCTTTAAATATTTTTATAGTTTCCACTGTATAAGGATTTTGATCTATTTCGCTTTCGATTTCGAGTCTTAGACAATTTTGTGATAAATTCTTTTGTAATCCGTAATTAGTTTCACTGAATCCTTTTTGATAAATGAAACTGTTTGTATTTTCTCTAGATTTATTTCTGAATGAACTAGTGAGATTAATATGCCAATCATGATGAATGTGCTTTTACTGATTATGTTTGGTTGCTTGTATTGACTTGTCTGAAATTGTGATATATAATTGTAGTTTACGAGTAATTTTCCTTAATTTTTCTAAAACTTCTAAAAAATTCTTTTCCTATAGTTTGAAACAGAAGGTTGATCAAAGTTAATTTCTTAATTTTTTGAAACCTGTTCTGCTATTTTACAAACAAAGACACCAAAAACATTGGCATATGGTTGACGACGTGTAAATAGACCGAATTTTATTTGTTAATAAAGAGATCGGGTATTATGATGCTCACAGTTCGGTAGCTATCAGTCAATTGAAATTCTATTATAATTATTGTTTTTAACAACTGCTACATTTCATGTAGCGACCATAATTTAGAAACTAAGCACTGTATATGACTCATTGGTCATAATTTTGTGGAGTGCCATGAACTAAATACTGGGTCTTGGACGCCATATCAGCACCCCGCAGAGACCAGTGGTCCGACAGGCGGAGCGCACATGACGAACAGAGCGCGTAGAATCGGTACAGCCGTTGATGATGATGCAGTTCGGAGAGGGCTGGGGCGTGGCTATGTAGGCGGGCTTCACACGATTGAGACTGACACGTCGTCCCGTCCTATCTGTCCCGTTGATCAAGATAGTGATGGTCTTCTTGTCCCGTTTGATGACGGGATGTGGACTGGTGTAGGGCAATTGCAGGGAACGTCTTATTTTTTCCTAGCGAAGAAATAAATGACTGCACGTTTAGAGCACTTGGAACATGAAGGGAGCCTGAGTATTGCGTCGAGTGGCTGAGACGGAGAGAAGTTGTGTCATCTGTCGACGAAGTTGCTGATATCTTCGTCGTTCCTTGGCTCCGAAGTCGGGGCGATGATTTCCGACGCGAGCCGTAAGGATTCTTCAGAAACAAGCTCGGCCAGAGAGGCTTGTAGTTCTTCCTTTACTGCGCTGCGTAAACCGAGTAAGACGATTGGTTAGGAGTCCAATCACATCATGAGAAGGTGGAAACGTAGAGCACTCTCCAGCTGGTGGTGAAAATTTTCAACCATACCGTTGGAGCATGGATGGTAGCCACAGGTGCGTCATCTGGGGGTGCCAAATGGTTACGAGCTCTTCTGAAACGATCCGTAGGCGATCTGGAGCTAGGCGACGAAAGCGACTGGTGGTCTTAATGTAATGCTTGACTTCATGCCAAACTTCTCTGGGGCGAGTGAGGTTAGGAAACTCAACTAAAATGTTTGCGAAAATGGAAGACACTGTTGGCTGGGTGAGTTTTACGCTGGGCTGTTTAGACATGCAGTGTTTGCAGCGTGTGGAGACGCTGGTCGCGGAGTCTATTAATCACTTATTGATGCAGTACACTAGCAGCTTGTAATGCGTGAGGAAGTCGGACCCTATGATTGGGGCGGACACGTCGACAATGGTGAAAATCCACGCGTGTTTGTGGCTAAGACCAAGGTTTACAATAAAGCGCACGGTGCCATGAATCTTGATATGAGAGTGGTTGGTTGGAAGCAGATCTTAATAAGCGTCTAGGTGGCGTCCTGGAAGTTGTTTGCAAGGATATCAGCTTAAATCGGATCCGGTGTCTGCAATGAGTTGCTCTATGATGGTTGGAGTTTTACGAAAAACTACAGGGAGCAGAGCATCTCTCCTTCTGACCGAATTTGCGGTCATACAAACACACGTGCGAATCATTGAATCTCGTAGAGTTGGTGGAGGAACTTCTGCGAGGAAGCTGTGGCGTGTTGTGGCGTTGCGAACGCCGAGATAGATCCTGAAGCATAAATTGTATGGAAGTGAGCTGGCAGGTTAGGCCGTTCAGGCGTGAGGATGTTGGATCGACAGATGTGACGGCCGGTATAGAAGTGGCAACGAAAGTAACTGGTTCACTGATGACAGCAAGGGTGATTGATGGTGTGACGAGAGCGAAGATGGCAGGAATGGTGGGCGACACTTCCAAAATGTTGTCGGCGATGGAGGCGAGCCGGTCTATAGTCACACCTGGGTGCACTGCATGTGGTTGAATGATCCTCTGGACATGGGATGGTGAACGTTGCGTCCAAAGTCTGCACAGAAATTGGTCGAGCACGATGCTTAATAAGCAACGCAGGTTTCGGAGGGTCTGTGATGGTGTGCGACTACCTAGTTTTCCCCAGTTAGGAGCTGTCGAATGCGTTGCTGCTCGAACACGGTAACGCGCCTGATTAGCTCATCCCTAAGGGTTGTGCACGGTGTATAAGTGGGCGGCGTCCTAATGAGGGCAGTTTGATTAAACCACGTTGGGTTGTTGCTGCTGATTGTGGTTTCCTGTAGAACGTTAATTGCTGCTTGCTGCCGTTGAGTTAAGGCAAGTAAGTCTTGTACAGCGTCTTGATGCTGTGACAGTCTGTTGGCTTTACATGGTTAAGGATGGTTATTTGGTTGCGGTTCTTCGTGCTGGTGCTATTGCGCGGCGGCACGCCTTGCGTAACCACGGAAAATGACCATCGTACAGATCACGTCGGGTTCACTAATATAAAGAGACCGAACTTTATTCGTTAATAAGGAGATTAGGTTTTACGATGTTTACAGGTAGGTAGCTACCAGTCAACTGAGATTTTATTGTAGTAATTGTTTTTAATGACAAATGCTACATATCATGTAGCAACCATGATTCAAAAACAAGGCACTGTATATAACTCAGTGGTTATAATTTTGTGGAGTGCTGTGAACTAAACGCTAAGTCTTGGACGCCATAGGTGTATCTTTAACGTTTTGTTTTGAGAAGTTTATACTGTTGGTTGGTTTTCCTTTTGATATGGATTTTACTTTAAGGCATGCTTCCAAAGTATCTAAAGCCTTGTTATTTGTTCCTCCTAGAGATTCAAAGTAGTAAATTATTTTCATTTTATATATATTACCTCCAGACACCAATGTGATTGATGTACATGGAAGAATATCGATATAATATCGAATTCAAAGATGTTTATTTTTCGAGTCCAGATTTTTATTGAATCATACACAGAATGCTCAAATTTAGAGAAGAAGAATCTGTTTATATAATGAACTTTCGGTAGATCATTTGATTCCAAATTTTGTTCTCTTATCAAATTCATGTAGACATTATTATTAAAAGAGCAATGCACTTTCTGTTGAAGCTCTGATGTCACTTCTGATGATATTTAGGTTGAATTAAGTCGTAAGTACCTCGTTTGGTACGCCTTCTTGTAGAACATTTTCTATTTGTAGATTTTATTCAGCTTCATGTTTGCTAGGTTCCGTTTCTTTTTTAACTTCCCAGTAAATGGGAATGGATAAAAGCTCTTGTAATCGCCTCGAAAATCGAAATTGAAATTTCAGCATATCTTCACGTTTTGAGGTCTTTAGAGTATATGCAAAGTATTTTTTTAGAAAGAGGTATGTTTGTGTTTGTGTGTTTGTATGCACGTACGTACATACTTACGTTATTTTGTGGACATTTTTTTCTACGAGCCTGATCCCCGTAAACAAAGTCATGTCGAATTCGTTGAGGTGTCAATCGAAGCGCATTTGCAATCTTAATAGCTGATTAGTTTTTGGGAAATTTTGGTGGGGGGGAGTTCGCTGTGTTGACCCCTTGAAAGTCATTTCTGTAGTGCGCTATATCTCGCAAGACAAACGTAGGATTTACATCGTTAAATTCTAATCGATGTGTATTAATATTGGTGAGATTCTATTAAATTTTTTTAAAAAAATTGTGGAGGCGTTTTCCAATTTTTAAAAAATGTGCAAACAACATTTTCATAAACAATATATTTTTAATCTGATTTGCAAATTGCAGTCATCAATGTTTTTAAAATTCATAAACTCCAAATAGTTTTTGTGAAAAAACCAGCAAAACTTTTTCCCATGATTACCAAAAAAAAAATTAAACATAAAAAATCAGGTGCTGCCATTTGCCATCCGTCACGAGACAGCACGACCACGGTTAGGCTTGTTGATGGTTTAAGCTCGTTATATTTCAACTATTTTAATATCTGTTTCTGCGAATTATAACGACTGTCAATCTGGTTCGTATATATGCTACGTTGCTAAGTTTAGTTTGTCAGGGGTTAGAACCTCCTAGTCTAGTCAACAACATTGTTTTCTAGTTTGTGCTTTTGGTTAGCAACTTACTAACACTATTGTGCACATTAATGGGAGTTCTTAGCTTCCAGGTTATGCTGGTTGATCGTGGTCGTGCTGTGTCGTGACGGATGGCAAATGACAGCACCTGAAGAGGATGCCATCCGACACGCCGAAACCACACTTTCCATTAAATTAACGATGAACCAGCATAACCTGGAAGCTAAGAACTCCCATTAATGTGCACAATAGTGTTAGTAAGTTGCTAACCAAAAGCACAAACTAGAAAACAATGTTGTTGACTAGACTAGGAGGTTCTAACCCATGACAAAATAAAAAATCAATTAAAGTCATCATGACCTTCAAGCTCATTCATATCATTAACTATATCTCGCGAATCAAGTAGTAGCAGTATTTGAATCATTCAGGTGTCAATCGACGTGTCTTAACATTTTTGTGATGTTTTCAAGTTTATAAAATAATCGTTTTAACCGTTTTTTAATTTAATGAAAAAAATGTAAAAATTTCTGGTTTCCCATAAAAAAAATGTTTAATCTGATTTGCATAACATAGCAACCAATGTTTATAAAAAAATTTAATTAGTTTTTGAAGGAAAACCAGAATTTTTTTTCAAGATTACAAACAAAAAATTGAATAAAAAATAAAAAATTATTCAATGTGATCATGTAAAAAGTGTTCATACGAATGATTTTAACTGATTACACTTATTCTAAAGACATTGTTGTTAATTCAATGTAAGTTTTTTATTATTTGCATAATTTGAACAGATTTTGAATAGTTTTTACAGTACCGTATTTTAATTTTCATTTAAAAGCTGCCTAAATATGGAAAACCAAAAAAAAATTGATCAAATTTGTATTTATGGTAATGAACGCTGTAAATGATAAAATGTTTTGTAGTCAATACTTTGTAAGATTATATGCTTTACAAAGCTTTCATCAAATAAAAAATTGTAATTTTTTAGAAGCTTTGTTCTCTAGTGTTCGTAAGATTTCAACTACTTCCTCCATCATCGTTTGGAATACATTTTGCTTTTGACATGCAATTAAGCCGATTATTGACAGCACATTCAATGATTTTCAAGACCAACCTAAAATAAGAAATAAGTATTAGTCTGATTGATGTTAAATCGTGAAAATCGGTCATGGCAATTTTGAACGCAATTATTCAAAATTGCCAACACGCGATCTCTTTAGTGGGCGTAATAACAAAAACTGCGCTCTTTTATCCTTGATATGAAAATAACAAATAACGAAACGAAAATGTAACGTGAAACCCCCCTCCCGATCAATCCGCGTAATCATTATCCTGCGTAATCAATGAACGCTCCCGTAGATGATACGGTTAATATCAAGTTATTCATTGTTATAGGAGAAAGATTATTATTATTGAAAGTAGTAGTATTTTCATAACTATCATTGTGTTTAGCATTTTTAATATTTATCTAAATATTACTGGGAAGCTGACTGTGTGGACCTCAAGAGTCGCACTAAGCGGCTTGCTTTACAGGCTTTACACAAAGTTTTTCAAAGGTTTTTTCTTCAGTAATTGGAATCTTGAGAATATGCAAAAGCGATTTCTCATTGCTAACAATTTTTTGGTCTGCTGATTTGATTTGATTCAAATATATGCAAATTTGTTTTTATCGAATATTTTGAATTTTTTTTAAATTTCTTTCTTAGATAATATCTTTGAATTCACAATACGATTTTGCAAAACCTAAGGCAAAGTTACAGCGAATTATTCCTCTTTTATAAAACGTAGCTTATATTGTAGGCTAATAGATGAATCGTTTTTGTGCTACTCGTTTGATTAATTTATGGTAAGATTGTTCATTCGATCTGTTAATGACTTGTTTCCAGTATGTTTTGCCTGAAAATGGTTTTTCAGTCTTCTTGTTCTTACAGGACGGCTTTTATTTGCTTGTTCATTATTTCTTACAAATGAATTGTCATTATTCCCGTTTTCGTTATGGCTTTGCTAAGGAACTTAGGTGTTTCTCTATTATATTCGTGTGTGTGGTATCTCTTGTGGTTCTTTACGGGTTTTGTTGTAGACTTTTGAGTATGATTGTATTTTTTTTTTCATTGTTGATTTTGTATAAGTTTTGAAAACTTGTCTATCGTTGTGAAAAATTGCTCTTTTCTTATGAGAAATATTTTGAGATGAATATTCTGATTTACATTTGATAAATTCGCATATTTCACAGTTGTTTATGTAATTAGTACCGGTTTGTATCAAGTATTTTTTCGTAGTTTTCTAGTATTCTAAGGTGGACAGTGCGATGCACATATGATAGAAACTATTCCAAACGTGTTGGTTGTGATAAGAATGATGCATCTTGGTTCGCTAATAATAGCCTCTAACCGCAAAGTTAGTTCCTGATTAGGAAATTTTAATATTCTAGAGTGTCATGATAAGGGATTGTATGAAGACCATTTGAAATGATAAGAAGTTGGGATTTAAATATGAAAGCTAATTCCTGTTTAGTAAGTTTTGATACTATTCTAGCATGTAGGAATTTTTGAGAACGAACGGCTTTCGATAATATGGCTAATGCAATTCAAAACAAAATTGAGGAATTCCAGGAGAAAGACGGTGGATGGGCTCTCGTTAGAATTCCTCACTGTGAATTAAATATAAATGATTTTAAACCATTTAGATTCCCCCACCAAAATATTTATCCAATAAGCGCGCTTGCATTAATATTATGAACCGCGACAGCTAATGTTTAAAATGGTGCATGATTTCCGCTATGTGCCCGATAGATCATAATTCACAAAGAAACACATCTTACCGAATTGATGGCATTGCTGACAGTGTTATATTCCTTCAAAACGGTATAGTATTGATTTTGGGGGCTCAAGTTTCCACTAAAGGTGCAAGATATAGGCAAATTTGAAGAATTAAACCAAACAATCGGTATCAATTTTCAGAGTTAAAAAAGTTATCAGTCCATATCATATCACAAAGCAAGAAAAATCGCATGATATCAATCTGCTCCTGCTGTAATCCAACGAAGATTGTCATTATGTTTGGATTAAACATATTTCAAGGTATGTAATAGTGAATATTGTTTGTGTATGGGATCTATAAATTATTATTTTTTCTTTTTTCTTTAAAGATTGATTCGCAGTCAACAAAGGCTACACGAAAGTTCTATCTTTGTTTGCAATAAATGCCTGCAATATTTTCTTTCGAGTGAGAAACTGCAACTGCACAAAAACAACTGTAGCATAGTAGTCACGAAAATGGTGGAACCGGAGAAAGCAACGCTGCAGTACAAAAGCTATGGACGACAACTCGAGGTACCTTTTGTCATCTATGCAAATTTCGAATGCCTTCTTCAGGACGTCGATACATGTGCACCCAATCCGACACTTTCATCAACCTCAACAATCCAAGAACATACACCTTGTCCTTTCTCCTATTTTATCAAGTCTTCATTCGATTCAAAATTAGACAGACTCAGATGATACAAAGGCCCAGATTCACCCAAAAAATTCATTAATTCCATTGTAAATGATGTAAAATGGTTTTATATAAATCATATCAAGAACCTGAAGTCAATGAATGCTCTATCGTCGGAAGAAGAAAAGGTTCAAAGAAAATCGATTTTCTGTTACATTTGTAAAAAAGGGCTTGGGAATGATGGAGTCCGAGACCATTGTCATTTTACTGGAAAATATAGACCGGGGCAAAACGAATGCAAATTATTGTATCGAGTACCGAAATTCTCTCCAATATTATTTCACAACCTCTCAGGCTATGATTGTCATTTGTTTGTAAAAGAATTAGATAGCATTGATGGAGAAATATCTAGTGTACCCATTAATAAGGAATTATACGTTTCATTATCTAAACGAATTAAATTCGATGAGTTTGAAACGATTGAGCTTAGGTTCTTAGACTCAGCCAGATTCATGCAAAGTTGTTTGAATGCTCAAGTGAAAAATCTATCTCGAAAAGATCTGAAAACCTGGGATCTGGGCAGAAATTTCAACTGCTTACCAGAAAATGTGTATATCCCGACTATGATATTAACCCGGAGGTCAATTGAATGTAGTTTGTCTACCACCTCGAGAAAGCTTTTACAACAAAATGATAAAACGCGAGCAATGAGATTGACTATAAACATGCTGAAAACGTTTGGAAAATTTTCAATCGCACAACGATTTGGGACTATTTGCAATTATATCTGAACACAGATGTGCTGCTTCTAACAGACGTTTTTAAGAATTCCAGGATAGTTTGTAAAAATATCTTTGACCGACTTGACCCTTGTCAATACTATACAACTCCTGGGTTATCGTGGGATGCCATGCTCGAAATAACATCTGTCAAACTTGATTTTCTAACAGATATGAACATGCATCACTTTATACAACGTGGAATCAGAGGTGGTATTACTCAATGCTCACATCGTCACTCAAAAACTGACGACAAATACTTGGAAAATTATAAAAAAGAGGATCCTTCCAAGTATCTGATTTCGAGTATCTGTAGACGCAAACAGTTTATATGGTTGGGCAATGTCACAACCACTTACCCATGCTGAATTCCAGTGAGTTGAAAGTATAGATGAGGCTGACATTCTTAATATTGCAATAGACGTGGACATTGCATATATATTGGAAGTTAATTTCGAGTATCCAAAAACAAAGCACGATGAACATAACGATTTACCTTTCTGCGCAGAAAATAAAAAAGCACCTGGTGCGAAAACTGCCAAATTGATTACTGGTTTAACTAACAATCAAACTTATGTGATTCACTATCGAAATCTACAGCAATGCATTGCGAATGATTTGAAATTGACCCGTGTCCAAAGAGTTTTACAGTTTAAACAATCGATTTGGATAAAGCAGTACAAAGACTTGGCTACACAATATCGCAAAGCCAGCAAACATTTGGTTGAAAAACTTTTTTAAGCTTTTAAACAACGCAGTATATGGTAAAATGATGAAAAATGTCGATAAAAGGGAAGACGTGAGGGTTGTGATGGATTGAGAAAGCCGAGGCAGACACTCAGGCGCACGAAGTCGTATATCGAAACCAAATTTTCATAGTGTAGCCGTTTTTACAAACAATATGGCAGCCATTCAAATGGATAGAGTATTCACATGCTACAACAAACCGATTTACCTTGGTTTCACCGTGCTTGATCTATCAAAATTGAAAATTTATGATTTTCACTATCGTTTCATGAAGCCCAAATATGATGAGAAAATTATTCTCAACTACATGGATACGGATTTATTTATTTACACTATTCAAACCAATGACTTTTACAATGATATTCTACCGGATATCGACGATCACTTTGAAACTTCTGAGTACGCCCAAGGTAACATATATAGTATTCCGCTGAAAAATAGAAAAGTGTTGGGTATGATGAAGGACGAAAATAATGGAAAGATCATGAGGGAGTTTGTAGGATTAAGAGCTAAAATGTATTCTTTAAGTATATTATTATTATTATTATTATTAAGAATTACATAATAAATTATGCTAAATCTTATTTCTAGAAAGCACTAGCTACGCAGGCCTTAGGCTTATCATATTATTAGATTAGTATGTGTAATATAGTTTAAGTTTGCTTATATTTTATATTATATCTTGATTTTTAATGATTTTGTTAGCGCGTAGATTTTTTTAATGTTGTCAGTAGATGGATTTGCTTCTAGTGCGGTGGCATCTGATGGTATTTTGTAAAAAAATTTTGATTTTTGTACCGGCGGGGCAGTCGCATAACATGTGTTTAATGTTTATCAATGTTCCACTGTTGCATAGATGGCAGCGCGGTTTTGGTTTTTTAGATATAAGGTGTTCGTGTGTTGATGTGGTATGCCCTAGGCGTAGCCGGCTGAAGATGATACAATGCGTCCGTGGAATTCCTTGGGGGGAAGATTATGGGTGTTTTATTCGGATTGATGGATTGATAATGATGCCTGTAGGAAGCCCACTTTGAGAAAGCTGTTGTTAACAGGTGTTTTTTAACCAAATTGTAGATGTCCTTTTTGTTGAAAGTGTGTTGCATGTATACCGGGGCTGTTGACGCGTATTTAGCAATCGAATCAGCAAAGACGTTTCCTGGAATGTTGGCGTGTCCTGGTACCCATAGTAGTTTTATTTTGTTTTGTTTTTCGAAGAGTTTGTTTCTTATGTTTGTTATTATTGGGTCGGAGTTGTTGATATTTTGTAAAGTGTCAACGCATGATCTGCTGTCTGTGCATATTATGAATTTGCCTGATGTTGAGGCCGCATAGGTAGTTGCATTTAATATGGCTTGTATTTCAGCGGTGAAAATTGAAGAATATTTGGGCAGGATCCCGATTTTGAGAATTTTGTTAGTTGTAGTTACCGCGAAACCTACATTCTCGGCAGTTTTTGATCCGTCTGTAAATATTAATTTCCAGCCGGACGTTAGCCAGGGATCTGTGTGTGATTTGAATAATTGGTAGTAGACGTTGTGGTTCGTTGAATTTTTTCGGTGGGCTGTTAATTCGACCATGAATGAGTTTGTTGGGAGTAGCCACGGTGGGTGGCAGGGTTTAGTTTTTTTGATAGGGTAGATTGTGATGTCCAGTTCTGCTGCAAACTCAAGTGCGCGGGATAGGCAGGAATTCTGTTTTGGTTTTCTTTTTCGTCTCCTCAGTGCTTTGATATCCGCTTCGAGTAGAGATTGCTGGGGAAGGGTGAGTTTCGCGGCTAGATGTCCCATGAGTTGGTCTCTTCTGTCTTCTAGTGAAGGTAGGCCTGTTTCTGCAAGGATGCAGTTTATGGGTGTCGTGCGGAAAGCGCCGATCGTTCTTCGTGCCGCTGTCTGATACAACGTTTTTATTTTATGGGGTTGGTTTTTCGCTGCAAAGCCGTAGACTGGCAGCCCGTAATCGAGCTTAGATAATAAAAGTGCTCGTACAATATTTATTAAGGTGGTGGGATGTGCTTCGGATTTCAAACTGGATAGATATTTAACAATGTTGAGTCGGTTTGTTATTTGCTTGACTAGTTTGTGTATGTGATTGTTCCAGAGGTTGCGTTTATTGAATACTGGGCCGAGGATTTTAAGATTTTCTACGTTTGTTAGGGTGTGATTATTTAATGTTAATGTTGGGGCTTCGCACAGTCTTTTGCGGCAAACATGTAAATGTTGACACTTTGTCGGCGATAACTTAGCACCGGATCTGTTGGTCCATTCAAGTATTTCCCGAAGTAATGTGTTGAGTTTGAGCTGGAATTCGTCTTTGTTTTTGATTTTAGAGAAAAGATACAGGTCATCTGCATATATGCAAAATCGGAAGAATTTTTGGTTTGTAATTATTCTGTACATTTCTTCGTATGCTATTAAGAAAAGTGTAACTGATAGGGGTGATCCTTGTGGGATGCCATTGAACATTCGGTATGTTGAGGAGAAGTGATTATTGACTCGTACTATAAAGTGCCGATTGGATAGAAAGTTTTTGACATAGTTATATATCTTTGGACCAATTTTGCAGGAGCTTAGAAAGTTGAGGACTGTGTGTATGCCAACCCGGTCAAATGCTCTTTCGAAGTCTATGCTAACAATGGATCCGTGGTTTTGGGATGCTAGAAGGTTCGTTATGAAGTGTTCGAAGTGAAGAATAATATCCATGGTGCCTTTCCCGTTCTTGAATGCTGTTTGTTTTTCCGAGAGGAGATGGTTCTTTTGGAGAAACCATATGAGCCGGCGGGAAATAATCTTTTCCAGAGTTTTTGCTATGCAGGGGAGCAAGGAGATAGGTCTGTGGCCATCGATCGTGTTGACGGGTTTGCCTGGTTTATGCAGGGGAAATACAATGGCTAATTTCCAGGCCTGTGGTATGATGGATTGTGTTAGTATATTATTGTAGAGTGTAAGTAGTCGTTTCCGGAGCTTTTGGCTTGCATTTTTAAGCATAGGGTAGGGGATGTTGTCTTTCCCTGGAGTTGTCCCACTTAGAGCGGAGAGACAGGATTCTAGTTCCAGGCTTGAGATTGGAAGTTCTATTTCTTTTGCTGATCTGGATAACGTTGTCGAGAATGGAGTATATGTATCCTTGAGAGTGTTTGTTTTGTAGTTTGAAAATTCAGGGTGAAAAGCGGAATCTTTGGAGTAGTCTGACCAACTTTTGCCGAAGGCATTTGCAATGGCTGTTGGATCCGTGACTGTTGCCTCATTCGCTATTTCGATGGATTTAATGTTGAATGGGGTTTGTTGGCCTGCCAGTTTTTTTATCTTCTGCCAAATTTGGGTTGAAGTGGTATTGGGATTGATAGATTTTGAAAAGGATTGGAAAGAGGCAGCTTTAGCGTTTTTGCACTCCCTTTTGAATGTACTTTTGAGTTTTTTGTATGCCAGTAGGTTTGGGGTACTTGGCGTGTTTTTGAACACGTTGAATCCTTTTTGCTTCTTTGCTCGAAGGTCAGCCAGTTGGGGTGTCCACCATGCGGTATACTTAAGCCTTTGTTGAGGGTGTGTTAGCGGAATTGATAAATTTGCACTTTGTTATAGGACTTTCGTGATGGTTGCTGCTTCTTTGTTGGTATTTTCGTCTGGTGGTTGGTGAGCGAGAAAAGTGTCCAGATGTGTCTGAAAATTCTTCCAGTTTGCAGCCAGAAGTTTGTGTTTGGGGATGAATTTCCCTATTCCGCTTGGTCTCTCTATGGTGATCTTGATTGGGTAGTGATCGCTCCCGTGTAAAGAGTTTGCTCGCTTCCAGCTTAGTTTAGGTAGAAGGCAGGGGGTGCACAAGGATAAGTCGATATGGGTGAAGGTATTATGCGTTGGAAAATGTGTAGGCGATCCGTCGTTTAGGACACAAAGGTTAGAGTTGATGATGAACTGTTCCGTGATTTTTCCCCGGCTGTTGTGGGTTGAGGATCCCCAAATGGGATTCCAGCTGTTGAAGTCACCTAATATTAGAGCTGGTTTTAAGATAGATGTGTAGATGTTGTCAAGGATTTTGAGGTCTGGGGCGACGTTGGGAGGGATGTATGTGCTAACGATTGTGAATTTAGTTACACTTGTTATGTACAAGGAAATCCATTGGATTCCGTTGGTGGACCCCTTTAGCTTGTCGTGTTGTATATTGTGTTTAACCAGTAGTCCGACGCCGCGCTTGGACGAAGAGCTGTTAGAAGCATTGATGAAAAACGGGTGGTAATTTTTAGGTGCAATGATGTTTTTGTCGTGTGGCATGTGGGTCTCTTGAAGTGCGATAATATCGGGGTTTTTCTCGTTAATAAGAAGTTGCAGTTGATGTAGGTTGTTCAGGTACCCGTTCATATTCCACTGCACGATGCTGAGGGACATTGTTGTTCGCGGAAAGTGTCAAATTCTGACTTCTGTAGTATTTACCCGTGTAAATGCTACAGAAGTAGGTTGTGGTATTGTTGAGTGCTCTAAATTGTTGTTTATAAGCATGTATAAATGAATTAGAGTTGGTAACGGGTTTGTTTTCAGGTCATTGATTCTTCGCTATCACTGTCGTCGAGGGGATTCGATTCTGCGATGGAAGGTTGATTTCGTGATTGAAGTAGATTGTTTGTTGTGGGGTTTGTTATTTTTTCGTTTTTTGGGTTAATTGTGAGGCTGGATGTGTTTGGAGTGTTTGTTTTCATTGAGTAGTTGTTTAGTATGTCTTTGGTTTGATTGAATTGTGCAAATAATTTTGGTATTTTCTCTGTTGGACTGCTCGAGAGCAAGCTAGGTTTGTCGGTTCGGTTGTACTTGTTTGTGTTTATTGTGCTTTTTACTGCATTGGAGGTAGTTAGTGCTGATGAGCAAAGTGTATCTGATGCTGTAACTGTGTTTTGTACGATTTGTTTCGAGCTTGCATTTGTGTTTGTTATTCCAGGTGCATTTGCGGTTATTTTTTGCCGGTTTTGTCTCTTTTTGATGGCATCGTGGAGGTTTTCTGTGACTACTGGCAGGGTGATTGTTGTTGTGTTTGCGTTCGTTTTTTCGACCGCTGTTCTATAGGAACATTTATTGACTGTTTTGTAGTCTATTATTTTTTGTTTTTTATTCAATGTGGGACATTCTTTGTTGAGCGCACTGTGGGCTTGGCTGCAATTTATGCATTTTATTTCAGTACAGATCACGGGATCGTGAATTGGGAGCGAGCAGATGTCGCAAGTGGTTGAGTTTTTGCAAAATTTTTTTGGATGACCGAATTTGAAGCAATTTTTACATTGGATCGGTTTGGGGATGTATTGCTTTACTTTAACATTAAGGAAACCTATTTTGATTTCCTGCGGTAAATTGTAGTCGTTGAAGCTTAGTATAGGAAGGGGTGTGTTTATCACTTTCCCGTCAATGAATTTTGTTATTTTTTGGCAGTTTATTACATTAGCGTCTTTTAGGCCTTCTGTTATTGTGTCGTTATCTAAATTGGTTAGAATTGGCGCGTATATAACTCCTTTAACGGTGTTTATATTTTGGCAGAAAGATGTTTCTACGTTGCCTATATAAGGAAGTGTCTTTATTTTAATGATTTTGTTGGCATCATTTATGTTTTTGGCAAGTAGTAGTATATTTCCGTCTCGTGTGAATGATATATTAAGGGGGTCCGATAATATTTGGTTAATGGATTTTGTTAATTTAAAGATATTGTAAGTATTGAGCGGTTTATGCGGATCGGTGCTTTTAATATTCACAAACTTTGGGGATGGTTTTTTTGTTTGGGTGAAGTTTTTTAGTGGCGGGTAATTATACGAGTCAAACGTGGGGTTGAGTTGTGTGGAACTTTTCTTTGGCGGAGGGCCTATTTTCGCATCTGGGCTTAGTATTGCGAACAGGTTTTGCTGTTTTCGCTTCCCTCCCGGGTCGGAGGCCATTTTAAGCCCGAACACTATCACCTTTCACTGGGTTTTTTTCTATCACTAGCTTCGAATAGAACCGGTTTATATTAACGAAAACTGGCTTGCACTATCTATACACCACTTATCACCACGAGCGCTGGGTACAGACTGTCTTTAAGTATAGAAAATGGTAATACAATTAAACAAGCAAAATGTGTAAGGAAGGTTATTATGGGTGGACTAAATTTAGATGATTATAGAGATTGGTTGTTTAAAAAAAAATATATTTAAAGGCAGTATGTACGTGTTTAGATCTAGGCCTTACAACTTGTATACTGAATGTATAAATAAGGTTTCTTAAAGTTATTTGGATGATAAGCGATATATAAAGAAAGATCGGGTTAGCACATATGCTTGGGGACATTATAATAGAGTAATGGATGTAGACTAGGAACATTGTAATAAATAAATGAAATAGAATGACTTAACAAAAAACTTTATTTTTCAAAGAAAAACAAGAACAAAGGAAATGGTAAAACAATTGAAAACAGTATAAATTGACATGAAAAAAGACATGAAGACTATCAGTTTGTATTTGATAATTAATTGATTGAAGCAGAGAATGGAGCTTTTGAAAGTATTTGTTGTATTGATAAATCGGAATACCTTTTCTTCAAGGTGATCCACTACCAGTGGTGACTTAGTGAAAATGAAAGTACTAACAATTTAGCTTTCAATCTCGCATTACCTGAAAATAAAATGGTGCAAGTAGCATTATCCTTCCGACTAATGACTGTAAGTACAGTTTCAACAAGAACAAAAACAGCAATTTCAAACGATGATCCACCAATAACAACTGTTATTACGACAACACCAGAACCATCGAAAAAATTTGTTACGGTCGATGAAGCCATAGAAGGATTTCGGCAAGATTTGCTTGGAAAAGAAATAGAAAAAGCTGGCATAATCGAAAGTAAAAATATTTTTTACAGACATTTCAAATTAGAGATCGATGACGAAAATATCTTAACAGTACGATGCACATATGATAGCATATATTCCGAACGTTAATTTAAAATCTCGTGCTTTGAATACCGTCAGTTTCGAGCCGGGAGGATTCTAAGCAATGACGAAGTCGAATACATAAAACAACAAGAGCTCAATTATAGGTCAGATGTAGAATTTTTAAATTTAAAGAATATGAAGCAAACATGAACCGTGAACCGCTTCACAACGATGGATAGTAGAGACGATGATGATTTTTAGCGTTCTATTGAAGAATATAAACTTTTTTTGTTGATAACAAGCAACTAATTTTAATGGGGCGCTTTGATCAATTTTTAAACAATTACATGTTTTTGAAGCCCTTCGCTGCTATGGAACAAAAAGTCAGCAAGTTTGGTAAACATGATGTGAGTTGTCACTGGGCTTATGATGATGCAGAATCCGCTACCGTGAATGTTACAGTGTTCATGAGAGATTGTGTGAAATTAAAAAGCATGTTCAATTTTATAAACGATTATAAAATAAAAAAATTTATTTTTCAATCATAAGCACAATGTTCCATTTGAATCGTAACACTAGAACAATGAGTTATTCCATATCTTCAACATTTATCTAGCTGTTGTGTTTTGATGAAAATCTCAACCACTTAACAAACGCCTTGTTACCTCTCCTTTTTAAAACATTTTCCACTAAATAAAGCAATGGATACTTAGCGTGAAGTAATTCTAGCTTATAGAACCCCTCCTTCGATTGGACTTCCTTCATAATCTTCTAATAGATATGTGACGGGGTTCGTTATTTGAATTTGACGAATTTTAAAAATCTCCGTTGTCCAGTTTGGTGTATATCCTTTTTCAAATATATGCTCGTATTTACTAATTCGTACGTAGCCACCCACTTTATGTTTCGACTTTCCCATTACTTTAATATTATTGTACACAGTAGACACAAGTGACAGCTCATTTGAGCCATTTACAGCAGAAGGAGCCATTTTTATTGTTCGATGTTTTTTTGTTATTATACTCCTTGACCAAATCATCAACGAGACTAATCCACTATAATTTCCACTCATACTAAACTTCTTTCACATCATGTTCTTCAGCGTACGATTGAATCGTTCCACAATTGTTTGCTCATGATAAAAAAGACTATGCTTGTTTACTTGTATTTTTATTAATATATATATATATATACACACACACACATATATATATATATATATATTTAAATTTATATATATATATATGCATATATATTATATAGTAAAAAAATATGCTTGTTTACTTGTATTTTTATTAATATATATGTATAAATATATATATGTATATATATATATATATATATATATATTTACATACATATATATATATATATATATATATATATATATATATATATATATATATATATATATATATATATACGCTGAAGAACATGATGTGAAAGAAGTTTAGTATGAGTGGAAATTATAGTGGATTAGTCTCGTTGATGATTTGGTCAAGGAGTATAATAACAAAAAAACTCCGAACAATAAAAATGGCTCCTTCTGCTGTGAATAGCTCAAATGAGCTGTCATTCTGTCTAGTGTGTACAACAATATTAAAGTAATGGGAAAGTCGAAACCTGAAGTAGGTGACTATGTACGAATTAGTAAATACGAGCATATATTTGAAAAAGGATATACCCCAAACTGGACAACGGAGATTTTTAAAATTCGTCAAATTCAAATAACGAACCCCGTCACATATCTATTAGAAGATTATGAAGGAAGTCCAATCGAAGGAGGGGTTCTATAAGCTAGAATTACTTCACGCTAAGTATCCATTGCTTTATTTAGTGGAAAATGTTTTGAAAAGGAGGGGTAACAAGGCGTTTGTTAAGTGGTTGAGATTTTCATCAAAACACAACAGCTAGATAAATGTTGAAGATATGGAATAACTCATTGTTCTAGTGTTACGATTCAAATGGAACATTGTGCTTATGATTGAAAAATAAATTTATTTATTTTATAATCGTTTATAAAATTAAACATGCTTTTTAATTTCACACAATCTCTCATGAACACTGTAACATTCACGGTAGCGGATTCTGCATCATCATAAGCCCAGTGACAACTCACATCATGTTTACCAAACTTGCTGACTTTTTGTTCCATAGCAGCGTAGGGCTTCAAAAACATGTAATTGTTTAAAAATTTATCAAAGCGCCCCATTAAAATTAGTTGCTTGTTATCAACAAAAAAAGTTTATATTCTTCAATAGAACGCTAAAAATCATCATCGTCTCTACTATCCATCGTTGTGAAGCGGTTCACGGTTCATGTTTCCTTCATATTCTTTAAATTTAAAAATTCTACATCTGACCTATAATTGAGCTCTTGTTGTTTTATGTATTCGACTTCGTCATTGCTTAGAATCCTCCCGGTTCGAAACTCACGGTATTCAAAGCACGAGATTTTAAATTAACGTTCGGAATATATGCTATCATATGTGCATCGTACTGTTAAGATATTTTCGTCATCGATCTCTAATTTGAAATGTCTGTAAAAAATATTTTTACTTTCGATTATGCCAGCTATTTCTATTTCTTTTCCAAGCAAATCTTGCCGAAATCCTTCTATGGCTTCATCGACCGTAACAAATTTTTTCGACGGTTCTGGTGTTGTCGTAATAACAGTTGTTATTGGTGGATCATCGTTTGAAATTGCTGTTTTTGTTCTTGTTGAAACTGTACTTACAGTCATTAGTCGGAAGGATAATGCTACTTGCACCATTTTATTTTCAGGTAATGCGAGATTGAAAGCTAAATTGTTAGTACTTTCATTTTCACTAAGTCACCACTGGTAGTGGATCACCTTGAAGAAAAGGTATTCCGATACTCAATACAACAAATACTTTCAAAAGCTCCATTCTCTGCTTCAATCAATTAATTATCAAATACAAACTGATAGTCTTCATGTCTTTTTCAGTCAATTTATACTGTTTTCAATTTTTTTACCATTTCCTTTGTTCTTGTTTTTCTTTGAAAAATAAAGTTTTTTGTTAAGTCATTCTATTTCATTTATTTATTACAATGTTCCTAGTCTACATCCATTACACTATTATAATGTCCCCCAGCATATGTGCTAACCCGATCTTTCTTTATATATCGCTTATCATCCAAATAACTTTAAGAAACCTTATTTATACATTCAGTATACAAGTTGTAAGGCCTTGATCTAAACACGTACATACTGCCTTTAAATATATTTTTTTCTAAACAACCAATCTCTATAATCATCTAAATCTAGTCCACCCATAATAACCTTCTTTACACCTTTTGCTTGTTTAATTGTATTACCATTTTCTATACTTAAAGAATACATTTTAGCTCTTAATCCTACAAACTCCTTCATGATTTTTCCATTATTTTCGTCCTTCATCATACCCAACACTTTTCTATTTTTCAGCGGAATACTATATATGTTACCTTGGGCGTACTCAGAAGTTTCAAAGTGATCGTCGATATCCGGTAGAATATCATTGTAAAAGTCATTGGTTTGAATAGTGTAAATAAATAAATCCGTATCCATGTAGTTGAGAATAATTTTCTCATCATATTTGGGCTTCATGAAACGATAGTGAAAATCATAAATTTTCAATTTTGATAGATCAAGCACGGTGAAACCAAGGTAAATCGGTTTGTTGTAGCATGTGAATACTCTATCCATTTGAATGGCTGCCATATTGTTTGTAAAAACGGCTACACTATGAAAATTTGGTTTCGATATACGACTTCGTGCGCCTGAGTGTCTGCCTCGGCTTTCTCAATCCATCACAACCCTCACGTCTTCCCTTTTATCGACATTTTTCATCATTTTACCATATACTGCGTTGTTTAAAAGCTTAAAAAAGTTTTTCAACCAAATGTTTGCTGGCTTTGCGATATTGTGTAGCCAAGTCTTTGTACTGCTTTATCCAAATCGATTGTTTAAACTGTAAAACTCTTTGGACACGGGTCAATTTCAAATCATTCGCAATGCATTGCTGTAGATTTCGATAGTGAATCACATATTTTTGATTGTTAGTTAAATCAGTAATCAATTTGGCAGTTTTCGCACCAGGTGCTTTTTTATTTTCTGCACAGAAAGGTAAATCGTTATGTTCATCGTGCTTTGTTTTTGGATACTCGAAATTAACTTCCAATATATATGCAATGTCCACGTCTATTGCAATATTAAGAATGTCAGCCTCATCTATATTTTCAACTCACTGGAATTCAGCATGGGTAAGTGGTTGTGACATTGCCCAACCATATAAACTGTTTGCGTCTACAGATACTCGAAATCAGATACTTGGAAGGATCCTCTTTTTTATAATTTTCCAAGTATTTGTCGTCAGTTTTTGAGTGACGATGTGAGCATTGAGTAATACCACCTCTGATTCCACGTTGTATAAAGTGATGCATGTTCATATCTGTTAGAAAATCAAGTTTGACAGATGTTATTTCGAGCATGGCATCCCACGATAACCCAGGAGTTGTATAGTATTGACAAGGGTCAAGTCGGTCATAGATATTTTTACAAACTATCCTGGAATTCTTAAAAACGTCTGTTAGAAGCAGCACATCTGTGTTCAGATATAATTGCAAATAGTCCCAAATCGTTGTGCGATTGAAAATTTTCCAAACGTTTTCAGCATGTTTATAGTCAATCTCATTGCTCGCGTTTTATCATTTTGTTGTAAAAGCTTTCTCGAGGTGGTAGACAAACTACATTCAATTGACCTCCGGGTTAATATCATAGTCGGGATATACACATTTTCTGGTAAGCAGTTGAAATTTCTGCCCAGATCCCAGGTTTTCAGATCTTTTCGAGATAGATTTTTCACTTGAGCATTCAAACAACTTTGCATGAATCTGGCTGAGTCTAAGAACCTAAGCTCAATCGTTTCAAACTCATCGAATTTAATTCGTTTAGATAATGAAACGTATAATTCCTTATTAATGGGTACACTAGATATTTCTCCATCAATGCTATCTAATTCTTTTACAAACAAATGACAATCATAGCCTGAGAGGTTGTGAAATAATATTGGAGAGAATTTCGGTACTCGATACAATAATTTGCATTCGTTTTGCCCCGGTCTATATTTTCCAGTAAAATGACAATGGTCTCGGACTCCATCATTCCCAAGCCCTTTTTTACAAATGTAACAGAAAATCGATTTTCTTTGAACCTTTTCTTCTTCCGACGATAGAGCATTCATTGACTTTAGGTTCTTGATATGATTTATATAAAACCATTTTACATCATTTACAATGGAATTAATGAATTTTTTGGGTGAATCTGGGCCTTTGTATCATCTGAGTCTGTCTAATTTTGAATCGAATGAAGACTTGATAAAATAGGAGAAAGGACAAGGTGTATGTTCTTGGATTGTTGAGGTTGATGAAAGTGTCGGATTGGGTGCACATGTATCGACGTCCTGAAGAAGGCATTCGAAATTTGCATAGATGACAAAAGGTACCTCGAGTTGTCGTCCATAGCTTTTGTACTGCAGCGTTGCTTTCTCCGGTTCCACCATTTTCGTGACTACTATGCTACAGTTGTTTTTGTGCAGTTGCAGTTTCTCACTCGAAAGAAAATATTGCAGGCATTTATTGCAAACAAAGATAGAACTTTCGTGTAGCCTTTGTTGACTGCGAATCAATCTTTAAAGAAAAAAGAAAAAATAATAATTTATAGATCCCATACACAAACAATATTCACTATTACATACCTTGAAATATGTTTAATCCAAACATAATGACAATCTTCGTTGGATTACAGCAGGAGCAGATTGATATCATGCGATTTTTCTTGCTTTGTGATATGATATGGACTGATAACTTTTTTAACTCTGAAAATTGATACCGATTGTTTGGTTTAATTCTTCAAATTTGCCTATATCTTGCACCTTTAGTGGAAACTTGAGCCCCCAAAATCAATACTATACCGTTTTGAAGGAATATAACACTGTCAGCAATGCCATCAATTCGGTAAGATGTGTTTCTTTGTGAATTATGATCTATCGGGCACATAGCGGAAATCATGCACCATTTTAAACATTAGCTGTCGCGGTTCATAATATTAATGCAAGCGCGCTTATTGGATAAATATTTTGGTGGGGGAATCTAAATGGTCTAAAATCATTTATATTTAATTCACAGTGAGGAATTCTATCGAGAGCCCATCCACCGTCTTTCTCCTGGAATTCCTCAATTTTGTTTTGAATTGCATTCGCCATATTATCGAAAGCCAATTTCAATTCACTTTTTTGAATTATCGCTTGCATTCTTGTATGGAACGACTTAATGCTGATTATTCAATCGTTGTCATAAGCATCATCCATTTTAATGAATTCAGGAAAAAGTTCAATGTTGAATTTGAGCGTCACGCGTTCATCAAGTGCACTCATCAGATAATTCACTAACGGATCTTCCATCCTCTTTAAAAATCAGCCGAATTTAAAAGACATTCATCTTTGTTTTCAAATACAAGGGTTTCCATTCACTGTCCACAACAACTTTTTACTCTTTTAAAATGTTCGTTAAGGGGTTCTGTAGATTTTTTGGCATTGGTTCGCACATGATAGTTCCAACAAGCACTATTGACTTCGATATCACAAAACTCACAAAACATTTTTAAGGAAAACAAATCACTTTGGGTTACTTCACTGAGAGCAGCAGAATCAAAACTTTACTAAATTGAGTTGCTACAGTTTCTTTTATAAAGCATAGAAAACCACAACCAATCTAAAGTTGGAAAATAAAAAACCCACAAACATTTTCCTGCATTTACAACCGAACTATTTCAAATGGCCCTCCCTTAATCCCTTACCGGAAGCAGTATGCTATCAAAAAAATTTACACGCTAGAATATTAAAAATTTTCTAATCAGGAACCAACTAACTTACATATTCAAATCTCAACTTCTAATCATTTCAAATGACCTTGACACGATCCCTTATTATCATCAGCCGTTCGTTACCAAACATTTTTACACGCTAGAATATTATCAAAATTTCCTAATCAGGAACTAATTTGGATATTCAAATGCCAACTTCTTATCATTTTAAATGGTCTTCATACAATCCATTATCATGACACTCTAGAATATTAAAATTTTCTAATCAGGAACTAACTTTTTATTTATTTATTTATTTTCACATTTCAACAGAAATTTCCAATTACAAAAATGTGAAATAACAACTAATTTATATTATAAATTGGAGAGAATTAGAAGAAGTTACTTGAATAAAACATTTTCCAAGATTCGTTTAAAAGCTGCAATACTGGAGGGAAAAGATCCAAGCTGAAGCCTATTGTGAATTCTAGGCAAACGGAGCAGCGGAGAATGAAAGTATACTTTCGTTCTGACGAAAGGTAAAGTAAATATACCGGTAGAACGAGATGGTCTATTAGTTTGTATCAGTGTGACTCGGTGATCGATGTTGACTGCAATGTAATTATGGGACAACTTGTACAGAAAGTACATATCTAAATACGTTCCTCGCGCAGCTAAAGACGGTAAGTTGAGTAATGACAGGCGTTCTTCATAGGGAGTGTAAGGGATGTTGAATTTAAATAGATGAAAGCGGGTAAATTTTCGCTGAACTGATTCGACAAGGTTTATATAGGATTCGAAATAAGGAGACCAAATTTGGGATGCATACTCCAGAATAGAACGTACGATACTCACAAACAATTGGACAGCAGAGTGAGGGTTGGTAAAAACAACGAAATGTCTTAACACAAAAACCGAACGCTTTGAGGCTCTGGTAACTATATAATGGATGTGAGCGTCAAACCTTAGCTTCGGGTCGAAAATGACTCCAAGATCTTTCACGCGATCAACCTTTTCTAATGGGATTGAGTCAATACAATACAAAAAGGAGATGGGCAGAGTCTTAAGAGAGAAAGTCAGAGAGTGACACTTAGTAATGTTAAGAGATAGGCAGTTTGCTTGACACCAAGGACTCATCATGATAAGGTCTTCTTGAAGAAGTTTGCAGTCTTCAAGAGTTCGAATCACCCTGAATATCTTTAGATCGTCAGCATAAAGAAGACAGGGAGAGTTTAAAGCAGAGGTAAGATCATTTATATAAAGAGCAAATAGCAGAGGGCCAAGAATGGACCCTTGTGGCACTCCCGATTGGGGATGAAATGGAGATGATGATATAGATTTAATAAAAAAAAGGGATGTCATCAGAACCCGGCCCGACATTGGTGTTCAGGGAGTCAATGACGGAGTTTACCAGGGGAAGATCTACAAGTATGGCCGATATCACAGGATTTTGAGAGTCGCTGTCAGGGGAGAAAAGAGTTGGAGTATTGGGTGAGCACGTAGAGGAAAAGTTTGTAGCAAATAGCTCGTTGATATCCACAGCCGAACTTTGCGGTTAAAGGCTATTTTATGCGAACTAAGATGCATTATTCTTATCACAGCTAACACGTTTGGAATAGTTGCTATCATATATATATATATATATATATATATATATATATATATATATATGATATATATATACTGAATCTGCTTGTCTACATATTTCTTCAGCTTCTTAACATACGTATCAACATAATTTTTTGATGTAGCATCATCATCATCTATGGGCGTGCAGAGATGCTTTAATCGTTTAAATATAAAAGTATAATCACTGTTATCCGCTTTATTGAATCCTTCATCAGGTAAACCTGTTGGACCTGGAACCCCCTGAGGACCTGGAGGCCCCTGCGCACCTGGAATCCTCGGAGGCCGTGAGGGCCTTCCTTCACCTTTCTTTGAAAATCGACCAAATTTGTCAACACTCTTTTTTTTAAAACAACTGGTGATTTCGTTTGTATTTATTCTATTATTTGCGCTTCTTTCTATTATTTAATGATCGATACAATTTCTTTCTCATGATTATTATGACGGGCTTGTTGTGATTCAATAAGTAACTTTAATCGACTCACTAATTCATTCGGATCATCCCCATATATGTAGTCTTTATGTTTGTCGGATGTTTGCATTAAACTATAGTCCTTGTGTTTAAGGTGTTTGTCTTAACCCTCTTCCTTATTTGTTATTCAACAGTTTCGGAGTTATTTCTCTATATTTAAAGTTTCGGTTTCCATTTATTCGGCTATTGCTGCCGTTAGAACGTCTGTAAGCATTAGCGTGCAGAATAATACTTTTATAGGTCTCTAAATCTTCATTGGTATATAATGTTTCATTTGGATACTTCACAAAAAACATTTCGTATAAACCTCGAGTTCCTTTGTAAGATATCTCATTTCCAAGTATATGATTACCGTCGATTACGAAATTTGAATTTCTTATTTTCCACTGCTCTTCATCATAATCATCCCTTTGTACTCCATAAATACTGTCAATTGCAGCCGGTTGATTTACACAAATATCTAGATATTGCCTAGGAATCTCCGGAAATTGGTTTTGCTTGATGTATTATTCAAAATATTTTCGTCCTTTTGGGGTGGCAACATATTTACGAACAACTTTTGTAGAAGAGTTAGATTTTGTTGTTGTGGCGGCGAAATTTCGTTTCAATTTTGGTGTAGGAGTTTTAAAACTGTAGTTTTCTTCTTCGTGAATATTTCCCTCATTTCGCATTGATGGAGGCTCTTCTTTAACCCTGGAACGCTAGCCTACGTAAAATTTGCTCACATACTCGAGGTAAACTTAAGTTGTGCAGCAGCACGCAAAGGTACAGTAACATGCATCCGCAAGTGCGTCCAAAGTTCTCTTATGACTCATTAGCGAGCTTTATTTCAGATCGGTCAGGCATTCGATTGTTTTTATAAAACGTGAAGTGAAAGCATAGGTGAGTAAAATTTACTCATGGTTAGTTATAGAGGATGTTTTTGTGTTTTGTGGATAGGTATGCACATATTTCTAGGTAATAAATTTTATATTTAGGTGCAATATGGCAGCCAAACAGGCAAATTTGAGTAAGGGAGAAATATTGAAGTATTTATTGGAGACTAGTGATAGTGAGGAAGAAGACAATGTAGAATTAAATAAGAGAGATGACTCGGAAAGTAATGAAGATGAACCACCCTGCCTGGAGGAAAGTTTTGAAGAAGTTCTGCTCATTTTTTTTCTACTTAGCAAAAATCAACATCCAAATCTTCTCCTTTTGCTTTTATGTCTTCAACCACTCAAGAAAAAAAGTAAAAGTAAAAGCAGTGATGGAGCCTTTTGTAGTTCAACAAGCAAAATTATTGAAATCCCGTCTACCTCATATACATATACACATATACATGTGCCATCCATACCGACTTATGTAAGTGATTTGGACTTCGATGAAATGAAAGGTAAAGCAAAAACAGATCCCTTCATTTGAAAAACAAAACCAATATATATTCTATCGTTGGTAAAATACCTAGCCAGAATATTGTTCACGTTAAGCCTGGCCCAACATCTTAAGCCCGAAACGCATTATCTCCACAAAAATGTTTCAATCTATTTTTCACGAATGAAATAATAAATAAAATCATTCAACATACGAATGAAAAAATTAGTAGGCAAAGATTGAAGTACAAATCAAAGGACAAAAATACCTACACTTCTACTGTAGAGTGTGAAGCATTCATTGGTTTGATTATTTTAGCTGCAGCACTCAAAAGCATCACCTTTCAGTTGAAATGTTATTCGATTCACGCTACAGTGGCGAAATATTTAGAGCTACTATGTCTAAAGAAAGGTTCAAGTTCCTAACCAATTGCATCATGTTTGATGATCGTAGCTCTAGAGTGGTACGTCGAGTTAGTTCAAAGTTTGCCCCAATATCTGAAATCTGGAACATGTTAATTGCTCGATATATAGAAAACTACAAGCCTGGTACTTATTGTACAATTGATAAGCAATTAGTAGGTTTCAGAGGCCGATGTCCATTTCGCATCTACATGCCAAATAAGCCCAACAAATATGGCATCAAAATAGTCATGCTGTGTGACTCGGCTACTTGTTACATGATTGACGCTGATCCTTACTTGGGGAAAACTATGGAAACCGAAGGTAAGCCCTTAGCTGATCATTTTATATTGAAACTAGTAGAATCGATCAAAGGAATGAACCGAAATCTCACGATGGATAATTGGTTCACGAGCATACCAATAGCGAAAAACTCTTTGGGATCAACCTGCAACACTAAAGTTTTAGAAACAGTTAGGAAAAACAAACGTGAACTTCCACTTGAATTTTTAAATGCAAATTTCTTCCACCGTTCTGTAAATTCGTTGCTATTTTTGAACTGTCCCGAAGCTACGATTGTCTTTTACAAACCAAAGAAAAACAAACTTGTTACACTATTATCGTCAATGCACACTACGCCTTCCATCAATGAAGTGAAACACAAGCCCGACATAATACATGCATACAATTCTACGAAGGGAGCTGTTGATACCTATGATCAAATTTGCCAACATGTGAACTGTGGCAGAAAAACGAAAAAATGCCCCCTTTGTTTCTTCTATAATATGCTAAACATTGTTTCTAATTGCATAAAGCATAATGAAAGTACGAGACCCAAGACTTCAATTCGCTCTAGAACTAAGTAAAGCCCTCACCAAAAAGTAGCAAGAATCAAGAGCAGAAATCACAACACTCAGCAATACATTAAGGCAATCAATCAAAAAAGTAATTGGTGTTTCTCAAGATCAAAATCAGAATGACGATCAAGAAAACCAAACAGGACCAAGAAAATACTCCAGTGTTTGAGTTACGTCACCATATATCACCCTATAATTGTTTCATATTCTTTTAACTTTTAAACATTAAATGCAACATAGTTGCGCATCTCTAATTGTTTACTTTGAGCTTTTATTCATTAAACGTACATACGTCTCAAGATTTATCTCAAGTGACATACAAAGTTGCCCTCTTAATCCATTTCGAATAGCTTATCTAAAGTAACGTACAATATTGCATCTCTCAACTCAATAATATCTGGGCCTATTAAATTTCACTAAGCGTGACACTTGGTTCTTTGTTCTTTGTTCTAAATTCTAATCAAGTCAACAATAAGAGTTTATAAAAGAGATAATATTGTTTAGTTAAGAGTCAGTCTGTTTGTAACGCGTTCCAGAAGTGTTTCTTTGATTAATAAAAGTCGGTTTTCTTTGAAAATAAAAATCTGTTTTATTTTGGAAGACTTTGACGACATCCAATTGGCGCAGTCGGTAGGATATTTTCATTATTCAAAAAATTCGTTTTAATAAAAAAAGAAACACAGCGTCGGCATTGCTTTAAAATACCGCGTTTCGGAAAAGTGGAAAGTTTTCGAAAACTAACGCCACGTTTCACCTACTGCTGGTCAACATCGGTTGTGAAAAAAACGCGTGTTCATTATTTAATTTTATTTAAAGTGAATATCTTCATCTGAAAACCTTGACCGTGTGTCGATTATAATGAATGCCTTTGTCTGAATAAGTGTCCTTTATAGTGAATACCTACTGAATACTTCTACCGTTGGTGTGTCAACTAATTTCGATCACAAGTGAATATCTTAACTAAAAATTTGGAAACCAATCATCGAGCTGAAGCATTATTGAAGCATTATTATCTAGTGGAGCCTTTCAAAAGGAAAAGTAGAAAAAAGAGTCGAATTCAATCCAGGATAGTAACTATCCACTCAAAATGGCACGACCATGTAACGAAATAGGATTAGTTTTAAATCCCGTCAAATTTATAGCGCAATTGCCGGAAATCCATGGAAACTCATTCGAATTGAGATCATTCATCAAAACCATCGATGATATTAATCCTTTGATTCTGCAACATCACGAAGCAGCACAACGCATAATTTTTAACGCCATAAAAAATAAATTTAAAGGTAGCGCAAGGGTATTGATCGAAATCTACGATCACATCGACACCTGGGAAGAACTTCGCCGTCTTATTCTTAACAGCCAAACCGAGCATAGAACATCGTTCCAAATCTATGATGACCTAAAATCGACAGTATATAGAGGAAATGTTCTACAGTTTTATAGCGAAATTCAAGAAAAACTCGGAGCACTCAACGGAAAAACCCGGATAGAGGGAGAACGAGACCAACTGCAACAAGCTCATAGCAATAATACTATAGTTAATAATATAAAAGTAGGTTTAGAAATTTTCAAAAATAAAATCTGTGAGCCAATGCGTTCAATATTGTATTGTAGAGCGCCAAACACCATACAAATAGCCCTTCAAATTTTAGAAGAAGGTGGTTACTTAAGACAGACAAGTGACAGAAATGGACAAAATAATAATCGTAATCAAAATTCATGGTCACAGAATAGTACAAGTAACAGATACGCGAATAATATATCTTATCACAGACATTCGTACCCAGAAACAAAAAATTGCAACGGTTATTTTAACCATAGATATAATCATGGTTATAACCTTAATAACCATAACTTTAATAACCATAACCTTAATCGGAATAATAACCAAAGCCGTAATTTTAATCAAAATAACAATCAACATCGCAATGTTACTTCAAATAGTCAGCAAACTCGTTATCAGAATTTCAATGAAAACCAGAGAGCCCATTTTAATAATAACAAATATAGACATAGTTATCGCCATTCGGGACAATCTAGACAACAACCTATGGATGTAGACCCCACATTGTCTGTACAACGTCAAAATTTTGCAAATACAATTGAAAATTTTCACGTAAATACCTCGAATATTCCTCCTATCGAAAGGAATTACCCTATATCATAATTAAAACAGCCGTTAGACCATTAAAGTTCATAATCGATTCGGGAGCATGTGTCAGTATTATAAAAGAAAATATTTGTGCCCCAAAATTCTGTATTCCAATTCCCGCTGTAAGTATTAATACTTTACAAAATAAAGTGATTTGTAACACAAAGTTACAAATTCTAGTAGAGGAATTTAACGACATATTTTTTGAAAAAGGAAGTTATCTTTCTTTCACTCATGTTATAAAACATAAAATAAATACTAAAACAGATCAGCCCATCTATACTAGAAATTATAGATACCCAGAGATTCACAGGAAAAAAGTCAATAAACAAATACAAAGTATGCTTAAACAAGGTATCATTCGAAATAGCTCCTCACCATATTCTTCTCCTATTTGGGTAGTATCAAAAAAGAATGGTGCATCGGGTGAGAAAAAATGGCGTATAGCTATCGACTACCGCAAATTGAATGAAGTCATCATAGACGACAAATTTCCAATCCCCAACATAGACGAAATTCTTGATAAACTCGGTCGGTCAATGTATTTCACTACGTTAGATCTCGCTAACGGTTTCCACCAGTTAGAGATAGCAGAGGCCGACATCCAAAAGCAGCTTTCTCCACGGATCAGGGACACTTTGAATTCCTGCGTATGCCTTTCGGGTTAAAAAACGCGCCATTAACCTTCCAACGGCTGATGAATTCAATTTTGTCTGAATACATAGGTAAAATATGTTTCGCCTGCCTAGACGATATTGTTATTTTCTCAACTGGCTTGGAGAAACACATCTGTTCAATCAAGAAAATTTTCAAAAAACTGAGAGAAGCTAACCTCAAGGTACAACTCGCTAAATCCGAATTTTTTAAGCAAGAAACTGAATATCTTGGCCATATTATTTCAACTCAGGGAGTCAAACCAAATCCTTCAAAAATAAAAGCAATACGAAAATTTCCAATTCCGAAATCACCAAAACAAATCCAATCTTTTCTAGGCTTAGTCAGATTTTACAGGAAATTCATTAAAGATTTTGCTAAGGTAGCCAAACCTATGACCTTACGTCTAAAAAAGTATAAAAAAATTAACCCACAAGACGAAGACTATGTGGAATCATTTATTAAATCAAAATCTCTCATTACTCAAGACCCAGTTCTAAGATATCCCGACTTTTCGAAAGAATTTACACTGACAACAGATGCATCTAACTTTGCAGTGGGAACCGTACTTTCCCAATCCCAACACCCTATATGTTTTGCTTCTTGCACTTTACATGAACATGAAATTAGATACTCCGTTATAGAAAAAGAGCTACTCGCTATTTTTTGGGCTACAAATTACTTTCGTCCCTACTTATATGGAAGAAAATTCATCATCCGAACTGATCACAGACCTTTACAGTGGCTTTCAAATTTAAAAGAACCGAATTCCAAACTGCAACGATGGAAAATTAAATTAGAAGAATTTAATTTCACGATTGAATACTTGCGTGGAAAAGAAAATGTCGTTGCAGATGCGCAATAACTAACGCATCTTCTATAGTAGAAAATCAAGAGAATGAAATAAGTTCGACTGATGCCACCATACATAGTGCAGAGGAAGACAATCTACATTATATTCAAATTTCTGAATTACCCCGCAATTTATTTAAAATGCAAATTGTAATTAAAAAATCGCGTCAAAATCCAATCAAGCAGGAGAAAAATTTTAATCGAAAACGTTTAACTTTCTTTTGCAAAGAACCTGATGCTAAATATTTCAAATATATCCTAACAAACCACATGCCGAAAAAAGGACTTGTTGGGCTTAGGTTAGAAGACATTAACCTCTTCTCAATGTTTCAAAATGAAAATATAAAATGGAAAGTAGATAATGCTAATGTCAGAATAAGTAAAGTCAATAAAATATTTGAAGACATAACAGACAGGTCAGAAATATGAGAAAGGATACTTAGAGAACACCAAAAAAATAACCATAGAGGCATAAATGAGGTATATCTAGAAATAATTTTTTTTATTTATCATCCCAAGCTTAAGGATGAGCGTTCTAGGGTTAATTTCATTTTTTATGTCTTTATCTTGCAACAACTTAGCTCTTTTAACAAATTCTTTTAGAGGGCGCGTGATTCGTTTCCTCTAGCTGAATCTCTGTTTCGACTTTGTTAGCTTCCAACTGTTGATACTTTTTCCTTATCGAATTAGTTGCTGCTAAAATATCACTGAGTAATTGCTTATCATACGTTGTATTTTTCATGATTTATAGAGACAGCAACAGCAGTAATTCGTCGTCAAATTTCGTAAGGTCTCTAAAATATTTTGAAATATTCTTTTAATAGGTTCTAATTTGAGTTTGAAATAATTTTTGCTGTACCTGTATCGATTTGTGTCTTTTTCAAATTGTTTGGATCTATCTTCACTGATGCTGCTGCACTCAAACCGTATTGAACTACTTTCAAACTGTATTGAACAACTATCGAGCTGCATCAAGCTGGTGCTCTGAACTGCTATTGAACTGCTTCGAACTGGTATTGAACTGCTTCCAACAGGTATTGAACTGCTTTGAACAGGTACTGAACTGGGAATCAACTGCTTTGAACTGCTTCGGTGCTTTTATAGTATTATGAATACATCAAACCCCTTTCGATATCGACCCTTGTCTAAGGGGCTGTCTTTATCAATTACACAGAACCCATATTTATCACTCCAACATTTTCCACAGATGAAAGTCATGTCTGTGTTTACGTGATTATTGTAAATGTGTCTTAAATTTATATCATATTGTTTGAATATAATCAAAAAATTTGCATTATTTCGAATAAGGTGTTTCGGTATTGTCGTATAAGTTTGACACAGATAAAAACTATCAATATTATGATGTCATCCCATACAGAAATATAATCGAACGTAATCTTGTTTCCCGTTTGCAATGTAATCGAAAATAAAAACACTGCATTGAAAATGTATAGAAGCCTAGTCCAGAAATAGGTTTTACAGCCTGTTTATATTTGGATTGATGTGATGATTTCGAGTGGATGTAAATGTTTTCAAATTTAACGCCATTGGGATGTTTCAACAGGGATATCATAACGTTATTTTTGCCACATTTAGACGGACCCACAGTTATAGCTCGAATACTATTAGGCAATAAACTGCTATGTTTATTTGAATAAGGTTAATTTGCAATGTTAGCATTTTCCACCAATAGCTTTTGGTGTTGTTGTATAAACCGCATCCTGATGACTAAACAGTAAACGTGTAAATGACTAGGTTTTAACGAAAGTTTTACAGTCGGCGATGAGTTGTTAACCAAGGTGTGTCCCTATACGCGATCTGTATAAAATGATTGATCATAAAAAGAAATGTACTAGTAGTTTACGAAAAGCCGTGAGCGGAAGAGGATTCATTAATACTCTAATTAATTAACTACCGTTGAACTGCATTTGCCTGGTTATCAATACTTTTGGCCTGGCAGGAAGCTTCAAGAACGACTTACCCGAGAAGACGCCGGAATAAATCCCCCTGACGAAGCGTGTAAAGAGCACGATATTGAGTTTTCACAATATAAAGGAACGAGCGACCGTCACAAACTAGATAAGATATTAACTGAAAAGGCGTGGCAACGAGTTAGATCAGCAGACGCAGGATTAGCCGAACGCACTTACGCGTTACTAGTAGCCAATATGATGAAAATTAGGAATGGGATTGAAAGATAAACCGAAATGCTGATCAGTTGTTTCCAAAGTCCGAAAAATCATTGAAAAGAAGAAACCCGAGAGTATGAAGGTAAGTATTAAAGTAGCCTTAGCTGCTGCAAAAAATATTACAAAAGGACGGAAAAAACTATAAAACTCCAAGAATAATACCCATTCCTAAAATTGGTGGGGTTTTGCCGTTTCTAATTCCTCTTTTCGCAGGATTATCTGCTATTGGTGCTTTATCAGGCGGAGCTGTCGGAATAGCTAAAGCTGTTAATGATGCTAATAACGCCAAAACACATTAGTGGAAAAAAAGCGAAATAATCAGAAAATGGAGGATATAACATTAGTTCGAGGATTACATTTGAAACCGTACAGAAAACGTTTAGCGTTGTAGTTAAATACTTCTCCAAAAAACTTTTAAAAACGCTTCCCAAGAGTGTATTAAATGAGAATGATTTAAGAAAGTTTGCAAGATTCTTACCAACTTTCAGGAGCGTTTTTATACGAAATGATTTACCGAAGGGATGTGCCATGCAAAACGAGCGTGGTATAATAAACTTAGATAATATTCAGGGCTCTGGTACCCATTGGGTGGCCTACACAAAAAAGCGTTATGTGGAATACTTTGATAGTTTTAGTAATTTACCTCCACTGATAGAATTACTAAATTATCTGCGATCTAATATAGAATACAACTACACAACACATCAAAGCTATGATACATAAAACTGTGGACATTTATGTTTGAAATTTTGATACAAACGTTTGTAAATTGTTCAATGCATTCATATAAATAAATACTTAACTAAAAACCAATCATTGTGTTATAAACTGCCATGGTACTAACATTAACTCTGAGTGGAAACACATTCATTCTTACAACAGAGTATTTTCCACCGATCGAATTACAAGATGGATATGTGTGCGGACTTGTTGATTTTCAAAAATATTATTCTATACCTAACGTGGATGAAAGAAATAATTTATAACACATTGGAAAACACGTTATAGAAATACCCGGTGGATTATACGAAATCGGTGATATTGCAAATTATCTGTAGAATAAGGTAAGCGCAGTTCAATGACAAAATAAATTTTTCAATACGTGCTAATAATAACACTCTCAAAAGTGAAATCAAGTCAACTGCACCTATTTACTTCAACAAAGAAAGATTCATTGGTCAATTGCAAGGATTCGCTAAACGAGAATTAAAATCCAATGTCAATCACTCTTCTGATCTACCTGTAAGCATAAGTAAGTAAGTGAACGTAATACGGATTGATTGCAACATAATTGAAAATTCTTATATTAATAATATTTCTTCGCACATAATCCAAGAATTCTCACCTGAGGTAGGGTCAGGCTACAAAATAGTGGAGGTTCCTAGTAATGTCATTTATTTGCCGGTAAACGTAAAACAAATAAACACGCTTACTCTTAAGCTGATTCACCAAGACGGCGATCTGATAAACTTGAAGAAGGAAACAATAACTATCAGACTTCATTTGAAGCCGCAAAATGTTGTTGTATAACGATGATAAATACCTGTCCAATAATGTAGATACAATCAGTTCAACCAGGAAAATCGAACGAGTTAGACTACGACTAACATTACAAAAAAAGCAGTACTTGAAATTACTGGGATTCAAATTAAAAAAAATATCAGTCAAATTCTGACCGTTACACGTAAAGTCACTTATATATATAATAGTATCTCAAAAATTGAATACCATAGCTAATCTCCATTTTTATCATCATGCAACTGCAGTGATGAGATAAGAATACCTCTACAACAACAGGCCTTGTGATTTTGCCAAGCTTCATCCATATTGAAGGTGCTTCAGCTAAATCAGATGGAACAACATTAACAACTGCTAAACTAACGAATAATAGCATTGATTTTCTATTCAATGAGATTAGATATCAACTAAATGGGGTAGAAATCGATCGAAACAAGAATGTTAGAATAACATCGACACTGAAAAATTATGTATCACTTAGTGAAAATGAAAGTTATATGCCTTCTAATGCCGGATGGTCGCCAGATGAATCTATCATACCATCAAGTGGCTACTTTAACTATTCTGTTCCGCTAAGAAAATTTTTGGGATTTGCCGAAAACTACAAGAAGATTATCGTAAATGCTAAACATGAGCTAATTTTCAATCGATCTTGAAGCGATGAAAACGTATTTCTGTCGCCCAGTGATGATGTATACATAAATTTTTTTAAATTGCAATGGAAGGTGCCACATGTTACCCCAGATAGTTTTGAAACATTGTCAATGTTGAAATATATTGAATCAGGACAACCAATTCAATTTAGTTTTCGAAATTGGGAGCTGTACAAATATCCGGTTTCACCATCAACGACAGATCATGTATGGAATGTGAAAATTTCAAGCCAACTCGAAAAACCACGATATATTATTTTAGCGTTACAGACAAATCGAAGAAATCTCAAAGGTAAAGATGTCAGTAAATTTGATCACTGTGATTTAACCAATATTAAAATACATTTAAACTCGGAATCTTACCCTTACGAAGACGTTAATATTAAATTTACACGTGATCGATTCTATCTTCCTTATGATATGTACTGCAACTTCCAACAATCTTATTACGGGGTGCAAGCACAACCATTACTCTCACGAAACATATATAAGAAATCAGCACCATAAATATATGTAGTAATTGATTGTTCACGTCAAAATGAATCCAAGAAATCAGGCTCAGTTGACATAAGGGTATATATAAAAATGGACGATGAATGTTGTGCGCAACAAAACGCATTCCTTCTGGAAAAAATTATTGTACAAGAAAATCTAATTGAATAAAAAACACTTTAACTTAACCGAAATAATTGTTGTTTATTTAAATAAGTTTTTAAAATATATTTGTATTGATGGTGGTTTCATGGAACTGCAAGTCCTTAGAATCATAACTGCTGCAGCTCAACGATAGCTTTCCCGCATTGAAGTCCTCAATCACCTTATCACTGCATTTCATATATTGACCAGGTAGAAAAAATCTCATGATATTCTCTAGGTCTACGCCAATAGCAGATCCATACCTTCAAGACAAAAAAAAATAAAAAACAAGCCGCGAGGTGCGACCCTTGAGTTCCACACGGCCAACTTCCCAGTAATATCTAGATAAACATTAAAAATATTAAACACAATAACAATTTTGAAAATAATACTACTTTAAATAATAATAATTAGAAGTACTCATAACAGTTATTGGAATGAGTTAATAGTAATCGTATCATCTACGGGAGCGTCCATTAAATACGTAGTGCTTACGGTGGATTGGTTTAAGTGAATATTCACGCGGATACATCGGGACGGGGGGGGGGGGGGTTGCAGGTTAAAAAGCCTTTTCTACGTTATTTGTTATTTTTATATCGATGCTTGAAAGACAAAAGAGCGCTAGCAAAAATGTATGCTGTTTTTGTTATTACGCGCACTGAAGAGATTTTGTCGCGTGATGGCCATTTTGAATAGTTGCGTTCAAAATTGCCGTGACTTCTGCATGATCACTGAATTTATATTTTTTAACGATTTTACATCAATGAAATTAATAATTTTTTTTTCTATTGGTCTTGAAAAGTTTTGAATATGCGGTCAAAAATAGGTTCAATTAAAAGTAAAATGTTTTACAAACGATGATGGAGGAAGTAATTGTAATCTTTTGATTACTAAAGATTAAATCTACTATAAACCAGAATTTTTTATTTGATGAACATTTTTTAAAGCATATGATTTTCCAAAAATGCAAATTTGATTAAAATTTTGATGGTTTTCAAAATTTAAGCAGTTTTTTATAATTAAAAGACTGTAAAAACTATCAAAAATCTGCTCAAGTTTACAAATATTTGAAAACTTTGATTGAACTTACAACAATTTATTTAGAATAAATGATATAAAGTAATATCATTCGTATGAACCCTCTTTACATGGTAACTTTGAATGATTTTTTATTTTCTATTAAGTTTTTTCATAATCGTGGAAAAAATTGTTGCTGGTTGCTAGTAGTAAGTGACGTACCTTAGAAACAGGTTTCGTATGGATGGGAACTACTTTTCAATCACTTCCAACCAGTGCAGGTTGGTGCTTAGTGTACGTGGTTACAAGGGGGTTTGATGGGGAATCAGTGCTATTTTGAGTCTGGTGTACGGCCGCCTGGTGGCGGTGATTTTTGTGTTGGTAGAAGGGTGTTGCGGTTGGTTTGTTGGGGTGTCAGATGTGTAGTGGTGATTTGTGTTGTGTTGTGTTGTGAGAGGTTGCTGAGCGTGGTTGGTAGAAGGGTGTAGAGGTTTGTTCAGGTGTGTAGTGGTGATTTATGTTGTTAGATTTGCATGGCAAACAAATGTGTGCATGTAGATACATTAAGAGTGTGATTTGCGAGTCGTTGAGCGATGTCGTGGGTCCAGTTGGTTAGTTGTTAGGGGTGTAGGGTGTGTTAGCAAAGAGAATATATTGAGTTTTTGAAATGGATTAACAAGGGTGTCATGAAAGGCTGACGGCAAAATATTCATGAAATGCCGTGTCTGCAAATTTTTCTTCCTACATTAATGCAATTGTACCTTCTGGCCACGGTGAGTATATGTAGCGTCAAGACAACGAATGATGGGGACAGGGTAAAGCCTTGCACGCTCATTTTCTGTGGTACTGTATCAAAATCAGCTTAATGTACTACGAACCCAATGATCTTCAATATGCCGTGTTACTGTACGTTATTTACGCGAATGATGGGTGAAAAGAAGGGTGAAATTTTAATGGTAATTGCCATCCATACTGAATTCTGATACTAACCTTAATGCATTACGAAAAGAATCAAATTAACTTCACACACATGTACGTTGAGATGCATTTAAATAGCCATGCTCGGACAAAAGTATGGTAGTACATATAACTATGTATTAATTTTCCTAATAATGCGATACAGTCTACCAGGAGTTCATTAATTCGGGAGGTCAAAATATCTCAAGTCTTTTTTGAAGGCAAACGAATGATGGTAAAGAGGACGATCAACCTGAATGAGTCCGATACATGTGTTTTTTTTTGTAATTAAAGGTATTCCCCGAAGGTTTGATGGTCACGTCGCATTGACCGTCAACAGGTGCTTCTTTCGTATAGAAATGTATCATGAATGATCAAGTACGTAACGGCAGGTTATGCGTTTTGTTCTTGTTGTTTGCTCGAGAACTGTAGATTTGAGGGTGAATATCATTAAAATAACGATTTTCCTTCCGCATTCTTTATGAGTTTTTGTGTTGTACATATTTTGCACTTTATTTTGAAGTTTAGTAATTAAGTGGTTTGGCTCAATTTGCAATGTGAATTAACTACCATCATGAGAAAATGACGTTTGGTTAAAATGGCCGGTAGCACAGCCGTGGCGGCGTGGAAAAATTTGTATGAAAATTCGTGGCTGTAAATTGTTGGACAGCACTATGATAGGTTGTCAGAGAGGTAAGTTTTTTTTTGATTTTTAACTTATTATTTTCAATATTTTAATTTTTCTCTATTTTTACTTACAGCATTATTGTAAATTTTTTGAAAATTGCGGCCCACAAAGTCTATTTTAAAGCTGAAGGAAGTAAGCTTAGAATGTTTTGTAAAGAAATTCCGCTACGACTGCGACGTATAGCATTAGAGGAATATCGCAAGAGATATTCTTCTAACCAGATTACTATTGAAGTCATTTCTGGAAGAAAACCAGCGACCCTAGATCTCCAACGGCCGCAAAAAGTTTTGGCTGACGTTGCAGCAGCCGAGCAGCGTGAAGAAGCTGCGTCAGGAGCCACAACAGAGGAAAATCAACAGCCCGTAAAGGCGAGGAGGACGTCACCTCTCCCTGGACATCAACCTCTGACGATTGAAGAGCTACAAAGACGGATGCAGCGCAAAAGGTTCGTGCCTGAACCTACGTCAACGCAGCCCCCCCCCCCCAAAAAAGAAGCGTGGTGGACGTCAGATGAAGTTGCGTCAGCAGAGCTTTACAGAATAATCCCGCTTACAACTGGAGCGGATAAAATTGAGCTAATAAAATTACTAAATAGTGTATTAGTTTTAATACTGTAAAATAGAGAGTAAATAAATAAAAAGATGGGAAATATAATTAAAGATTTTAAAATTGCGTTAGCATCTAGTTTTGAAAATTGTATTACCTGGTTGAGGAATACAGCAAATAAATTTAGGGATGGAAATATTTATCCGACATTAGATGAGAAATACAGGTTTTTAATGCAGTTGATAGTGTTTTCAAAGCTACATCACCTGTCGTTTTCAAATGGTT